>JBBPTT010000488.1:0-22977 GCA_038094175.1 Boletellus aff. lepidospora
CTGGGGGCCTCTATCGGAGATGATGGAGTCATGGAGGCCGAAACGCTTAAAAACATTGTCAAAAAATAATTTGGCCACTCCTGCAGCGTCGATGGTTTTCAGACAAGGGAGTAGAATTACCCCCTTTGTAAGGCCGTGGTCGACCACGACCATGACAGAATCAAAACCTGATGATAAGGGGAGGTCGGTGATGAGGTCAACGGAGATTTGTTTAAAGGGGAGGGTCGAGGTTGAAGGAATGGGGTTGAGCGGAGGGACGGTAGGATGGGTGTTGACTTTAGATTGTTGGCAGAGGGCGCAGCCAGCGACGAAGTTTCTTACGAAGGTAGCGAGGCCAGGCCACCAATAGTCACGTTCCACCAAGGCTTTGGTGCGAAATTGCCCGGCATGACCGGAGGTGGGGGAAGAGTGAAGAGAATGGAGGAGATCGGAGCGAGCCTCGGGAGGGATGTAGAGGCGATCTTTAAAGTATAGTTTCCCGTCGTGTAGGGACCAGTCGGAGAGGGAGGAGCGAGGGAACAGGGGAGAATTGTCCTTGAGAGCGTTGACTGCTCTGAGAACTAAAGGGTCAGAAGGGGAGGAGGCTGCGATCTTCTCAGCTAAAGCAAGATCAAAGGCGGCGATGACGACGGGTTCAGGGAGTATAGGGGCAATATTGTCGAGGGAGGTGTCTACAGAATCCCGTCGGGAGAGGGCATCAGCTGGTCCCATCTGCGTGCCTGGGGTGACTTTCCAGATGATGTCGAAGTCTTGGAGGAGGAGAGACCAGCGGGCTTGTCGATGCGAAAGTTTGCGAGGATCCTTGAGGTAAGAGAGATTCTTATGGTCGGTAAGAACGGTGACGGAGTGGGGGGTGCCTAGGAGGTAATGTCGCCATTCTTGTAGGGCGAGGATGACGGCTAGGAGTTCTCTATCGTAAATATCGTAATTTCGTTCAGCAGGGTTAAACGTCTTTGAGAAATATGCGCAAGGATGAAGGTCACCGTTAGTGTCTGCTTGGAGGAGGACTGCGCCTGCTGCGAGGAGGGAGGCATCAGTCATGAGTGAGAACGGTTTAGAGGGGTCAGGGAGTGAAAGAACGGGAGCGGAGGAAAAGGAGGATTTAAGAGTAGAGAAGGCCTCCTCCTGAAGCGGTGTCCAGAGCCAAGGTTCGTCCTTTTTGGTGAGGAGGACAAGGGGAGCCATGATGTTGGAAAAGTTGGGAATAAACTTCCTGTAGAAATTAGCGAATCCCAGGAAGCTACGGATTCCTTTGACAGAATCCGGGGGTTTCCAGTCGGCTATGGCGGTTAGTTTTACGGGATCCATTTCCACATGTCCTTGACCAATGATCATCCCAAGGTACTCCATTTTCGGGGTGTCGAAAGAGCATTTCGAGAGTTTGAGCGACAGGTTGTGGTCCCGAAGTCGTTGGAAGACTCGAAGTGTACGTTGGTGGTGGAGATTGATGTCGTCCTTGGTGTGTATGCCGATGTCGTCCATGTAGATCTTTAGCCAACCTTCGGTGAGAATGTCAGCAAAAATGTGGTTCATGAAACTCTGGAAGGTCGGGGGAGCGTTGTTAAAACCGAAAAACATAACAGTGGGTTCGAAAAGTCCCAGAGGGGTAATAAAGGCGGCCTTCCATTGATCCTCCTCTCGAAGTCGAATGTTGTTATACCCCCATCGAATGTCCAATTTGGTGAAGATGGTGGACTCTTTCATGTCGTCGATGAGGTCCGAGATAAGAGGGAGAGGGTAGGCGTTCCGGATGGTGAACTCGTTGAGGTATCGATAGTCTTGACAAGGGCGAAGGGTACCGTCTTTCTTTGGAACGAAGAAGAAGGGGGATGCCTGAGGGGATTTGGAAGGAATGATCCGGCCGGTTTTCAGGTTTTCTTCGACGAAAGCTTTGCAAGCTTCTTTCTCCGCGGGATTGAGGGGGTATACCTTAGCTATTTTCGGGACGAAGGATGGTTTCAGTTCAATTACATGGTCATAAGGGCGGTGTGGGGGAAGAACACTGAACATCTTTTCGGAGAAGACGTCCGAATATTCTTTACACCATTCTGGGATTTCTTGTTCTTTGGGGGCTTCTTGTTGAGCGAGTTGGGTGGAGAGGGTGATTTTATCGAGAGAAAGGAGAGTCGAGGGGTGAATGGTGACAGTCTTTGTGAGCCAGTCAATGTCGGGGTTGTGCTTAGTTAGCCAGGAGGTTCCCAGGATAACTTTTCTTCCGCCAAGTGAGGTCACCATGAACTTGATATTTTCCGAATGCGAGGAAAAGGATGCTTTGGCAGAGATGGTGTATTGGATGATTCCCTTTCGGTTGGGAGTTCCATCCACGTTTGTGGCAGTGAGAGGTTGGGCCATTCGGCGAATGCCAGAGCGAAGGGAGGGTACAAGGCTGGAATCGATGAAGTTTCCAGTTGCCCCGCTATCGATGAGAGCGATGGTGTCGACGGTTTGAGACTGGGACTGTAGGCGAACGGGGATACGAATAGTCTTTTCATTTGGTTTGCCTACTAGTACACGGGGGAAGGATGACGTCGAGGCAGCTTCCCTTTCTAAAAACCCGGCTCAAGATTGTCTACCTGCATTTCTCCAGGTTCGAAGCATAGTTTAAGGGTTTGGAGGATCTCTCCTTCCCCTTTGCCAGTGGAACGGAGTTGAGTTACATAGGTTTCGAGGGCGGAGGGAGAGGGAGCGATGGGGGCGATGGTCGCAGTACTGGTAGTGGCGGTGGCGACGGCAACTGATTCTCGAGGACGAGATGGTTTGAAAGGGGTCGTAAAGTTGGTGCACTTTCCCGCATTGTGCCCTTTCTTTCTACAGCGAAGGCAGCGTCCTTCTCTGAAGCATCGGGCCCTTTCTTCTGGAGTGAGCTTCCCTATTCTGAGGGTGTCGACGTCCATGGCATTCGGGTCCGACGAGGGGCTGGCAGTGGTGCGGGTGGAAAAGAAGGACGTCTGGTGGTTGCCCTTCCTCAGGGCATTGATACGTGTGACCTGGGCATGAAAGGTTTTTGCTTTTTCGATCCATCCATTGATAGTATCGGGGATGGTGGACATTGAGAGGATCAGGGTGGTGATGTGTTGGTCTAGCCCTCCAGTCATCATGTGGATGAGGGTTGCATCGTCGGAGATACCTGCTTTGGCAGCGAGGTTCTGGAAGTCGGTGATATATTTCTGGAATCCGTCATCGGTCTTGGTAGACCTTTGACGGAGCGAAGAGAGTTCAAGGCGGGTGGTGGTCTTGATATCATAAGGGAAGAAGGTGGACTCGAAATTCGCAGCGAGTTTGTCAAAGGTTTTCTCGGTCGAGGGGACGGTCTTGTCAGCCATCCGGTCATACCACATTTCAGAGAAGGACACCCCACGCCCTTTACTCATTCGATTTAACGTGGTCATGATCTTTGCTTCATCGGAGGAGTACTGTGTGGGGTTGATCTGGAAATAGGCCTTCATGGCCTTGATCCATCGGATGGACTCGCTGGGTTCCCCCGAGAAGTCGAGGGGGAGAGCGGCCTTGAGTTCGGGCTGTGTGGTTGTCATGGATACTGGGGAAGGTGCTGGAGCGGTGGGGGGTGCTGGGAGTGCTTGAGTCGGAGGGGCAATGACTGGGGGTGCGGGTAGAGCGAGAACTGATACGGGAGGGGTGACTATGGTGCTGGGGTGGACGATCTGGGCGATGGGGGGCCTAGACTTAGCTGCGAAAGTGCGGGTGACTGGGTGAGTTGTCGATGAACTGGATTGGTCAAGGACGACCCAGTGATTCTTCTGGGGGGTGCCGGGGGCAGAGGGGCTAGAGATGCGAAGGGGTTGCTCCAAGGAGGTGAGGTGGGCTGAGGTGTATCCTCTGGCTCGGAGTCCGAGGGAGGTCGAAGGTTTCGTCGAGAGCGAGACGTTGTGCTGGGGTGGCCCTGCTCCTAGAGAGGAGGGGCGAGGGAGACACTTGTTCTTTTGTTACACTGAACGCACTACGAGTGTCGTTCAAGCAACCTGTGGAAGGGCGGACTCTCACGAAGAGGTCTCAGCGTCCTAACCACCTAGGAGAACAAGGAGGGCGAAGGGACTCGAGGGTTACTCGAGGACTAAGGGCTTAGAGGGACGAAGGACTCGAGGGGTATCTCGAGGACTGAGGAGCGACACAAGAATGCGTAAGATTGCGTTTAGTCAAGAGTAAAGAAAGTAAGTACTCTAGACTAACTAAGGGTATGAGTAGCTAGTTATGTAAGTAACTAAGCTATGGACTTGGTAGAAGATGTAGTGACTACTCAGTAGTGAAGGTAGCTAGTAATGACGAAGGAAATAAGAGCTACCGTGATAAAGGATTCTTGGTGTGAAGATGAGAACTAAGTATTAGGAACAATGTAAGAATGGAATGAGTACTTGTTCCGCGCAAACACAGGTGGAAACTAAGGGAAAGCGGTGAAAAGAGGAAAAACCGTAACAGCTATCTAGATGACAATGGAAGATTGCCTTATCATCTACTGAAGCAGAATATGTTGGCATGACTGAAGTTGCAAAGCAGCTTTCATGGATGTGCTCTCTTTTTCAAGAGTTGCACTTTCCCATTAGATCCCCTATAGATCTATTGGTTGACAATCAAGGTGCCATTTTTCTTGCTTCAAACCCAGCTCAAGAAGGACGAACTAAACACATTGAAATACCATATCACTACATATGAGAATGTGTTCAAGATGAGAAGATCAACCTTCTCTATGTCCCAACTAGAGAACAAGTAGCAGATATCTTTACTAAGAATCTGACATGGCAACACTTTGAGGAGAATCACAAACAACTCAAGCTCTTTCCTTACCCATCTTCCACATGACTAATGAACGGGAGTGTTGAAATTATTATTTAGTTTTAGAATATTTTTCATGCTACTCATGTTAGAAGCTTATATTTAGTCATTGATTACATCAATAGGGTGATACATGTTTCAGATCTAATATCAGATCTGAAACAACCTCTTTTTATTGTTCTTTCTATTTAGAGATTTCTTTGTTCTCTTTTAGGATGTTTCCTTGTTCTGCTTCTGAAAGAAGCATTACAGTTATTAGTCATATAGTTAAAGCTCCACTTTAACTTACTCTCTGTACTTATTTAAACCTGGGTCCTTGCCCTCAAATATTCAGAGAAGTCACCTCCTCTCTTGTGCACTTTCCCTTTCCATCACCAACCACACCCTAACTCAAGTGCACCTTTTGGTTGCAAGTCTCTTGTCTTGACACCACAGAAGTGAGTCTCACACTTCTAGCTCCCTTCCCTCACTGTCCCTCAGTCTGTGTCCCATTTGGGATATCCCTGTACCTTTTTCCCAAGATGAGGTTCAGTCACACCATCTGTTATGCTGAACGCACAACTAGTGTCATTCAAGCAACCTGTGGAAGGGCAGACTCTCACGAAGAGGTCTCAGTGTCCTATCCACCTAGGAGAACAAGCGGGACGAGAGGCTCGAGGGATACTCAAGGACTAAGGATTCAATGGGATGAAGGACTCGAGGGGCACTCGAGGACTGAGGAGCGACACAAGAGTACATGTATTCGCGTAGAACAAGTGTAAAGAAAAGACATGTATGCTAAAGGTATATATAGGTGTAGATGAGTAATCATCGAAGCCTATAGAACGTGGAGGAACAATGGAGTAAGCTGCTACTATCAAAGTGCAGCAGGTACTAGGCACAAAGGGTAACTAAGGGAAATAATCCAAGATGACTCGGATGACACAGGAAAAGGGGCCGAAGACAAATAAGAAGTGATCGAAGTGCTCGGCAAAGATAAGCGGGCCGGCACGGTGGAGAGAAAGGATGGAGACGAGGAAAATATGCGGGGCTAAGGAGAAAATTGTAACACCATCTAGAAATGCCATGTTGTTGCTATTAATGCTCACAACAAACAGTAGGCTGTCTTTCCCATGAGTGAAGCTCATCTTGGTAGCACTGATCTGTATGGCAAACCCAGAGTGGCAAGTGAGATAGAGCACAGATAGAAGATTATTCTGCAAGCTAGGAACATAAAGAACTCTCAAGAACTTGACCAACTGAACCTTCTTCCCTTTCATCACCAGATTGAACACCACAGATCCCATGCCCACTGAATAAATGACAGTGCTGTCAGCAACCTTGATTGGAATGTGTTTGGGGGTGTAATTGTGAATCCAATGGTGATGGAGCATTATATGAGAAGTGGCCCCTATGTCTGCATTCCAATTGTAGTCAGCATCAAGCACAAGAGGCAAGAGAGGGTCAGAGGGATCACTGGAACAAAGACTTGCATTTCCAGCCTGTTCCACCACTTCCTGGCTCAATCCAGCAGTCTTTTCACCCTCAGCTGGAGTAGTCATTGCTTGCCCAGTCTTCTTGCCTCTTTGTCTGAAGTTCTTGTAGTGGTCCTTCACCCTCTGGAATGAGTAGAAATTGCACTGGTAGTGCCCAGGCTTCTCACAGAAATTGCAGGGAGCCAATGAGATGCACTTGCAGATGGAGGTCAATGTCACAAGAACAGAGTCTCCTCCTACACTGGATGCTTCAGGGCATGGCCAGCAATGGATTTCCTCAGTCTGGAAGGCAGCCTTGACCTTGTCTTTGTCCAGATCAGTGAGGAGGGTAAGCAAAGAGGTAAAGTGTGAATAGTCCAGACCAAGAGCTCAAACCATGGCCATGCAGGTGAGCTCATCATTGAAGGCCATCAAGTCAAAGGTGCTTGGCCACAACTCCTGGATTCTGGCCATTATGAGCTTAACTTGGACAGTGAAGCCAGGCAGGCTTTCATTGGGCAGCTTGTGAATGCTGAAAAATTCATCATAGGTGACAAACCAAGTGTTAGCCTTCTGCTGCACAAACAGTTTTTGGAGTGTTGCCCATGCTGTGGTAGGATTGTCCTGGTGAGCTTGGATGTGGACTTGCTGATCTGGGGCAATACTCAGCATGAGCTCCCCTGCCACCTTGTCCTGCTTAATGTCCCAGCTCTCCTGGTCCACTGTGTCACTGGCTGGTCCCTTCTCCTTTCCACTGACAAGTCATTAGAGACCCTTAGAGCACAAGAGTGCCTCCATCTCCTTGCTCCATGTGGTGTAGTTGGTGCCTGTGAGAGACTGGATGTGGCAGTAGTGGATTTTGGATGACATGTTGGAGGGCAACAAGGTGAGTGAAAAAATTTTGGAGGGTGTAAATGTGTTTAAAGTGTGTTACAGCACAGGGCTCATAACCTGTTAAACAGCTGGTGTCCAGCTGGAGTCCACTGTAAGCATCTTTGAAGTTCATGTGGGGATGGCACAATGGGGAAATGTCTGGGGTGGTGCTAGTACATGGCTATGTATTGCAATCACTATTCAGTACTGGAATGCTACTACTGGCAATGCCTTGTGTCTGACTACTGGTTGGGTGGGTGGCAGTGCACAGTGCTGTCTGGCTCCATGGCATGCTGGGGCTGTTGGTGAGCTGTGTGCCCATTGTTGTAGTTGTTCTGTGACATGTGCAGTGAGATTAGCAGGCCCAGAAACTAGGAGAAGAACACTGTACCTGGCAGGGGAGTTATCTGACAGGCAGGAACATAAGGTGTATAAAGTTGTGGTGCATGGTCAGATGTGCTTGGATGTATGGGGCAAGGATTTGTGTGTGCTGTCATAGGTAAGTGAGGAAGGCATTGTTTGCCCATCTGCCCTTCACCTTGACTACCTTGAACAGGATGTTCCACAGGAGGTACTCTAGGGTGGATCTGATGCATATGCTGTGGCCATGTAAATGTTCATGGCTAGTATTTGTTAGTGTAGCCTTGAGAACCTTGAGGAATGTCACCTTGGTTAGTGGTCAATGGCTCCCCTTGTGTCTGTATGCAAATAGATGGCCATTTTCCAGGGAGGAATTGACATGGAAATAGTTGGTGATTGCATTGTCTGGGTCAGAGGGGCCCTCCTGCTTGGCCCAGCTGACATCTTCTCCAGCTGGCACTGACTTGGTGTGGAGTAGGTGTAGGTGAGTGACCACATTGCCCTGCTGGTCCCATTCAATGCATAGGTCAGATAATTTTGCATGTAGCAAAGGGTCAAATGCCTTGATGGCTGTTAAATCCGGTCCTCTGGGTAAGTCCAACGCTGTCCAGACTGTACATGCAGAGGGACGGGAGGGCGAAGTGGCGAGGACTCAAAGCAAGACTTATGTGTCGCTCCCTTGTACTCACATCCTCGGACATCAGAGGGTCGGAGATGGGTCAGAGGGTGGTCGGAACTGACCAGAGGGCAATTAAATCAATATCAAACTGAACTACCACAGTGTATGTACAGAGTCTTATATACTACAGGGTGTACAGCAATCGCTAGCGGAATCATCACCATCAACTGCAGACATGTTGAAGGGTGTACAGGTTTGTAGGTATGCGAGAATGGAGAACAGTTGAAACATACAATGGAGCTGCACACCGGTGACAGGTGAAATGGGCAGTGTACAGAACCTAAATGGAAAGGACTAAGTAGTAAAAGGAAATCAGATATACAAAAGGGGAAAATAGAATGAAGTCATGAAAGTCCGACGGAGAGTTACTGCGCTCTTGAGGAGGACAATCCGGAGGACGAACAGAGTTGGACCCAGAGTTGGACTTGGCGAAAGTCTGGGATATGACAATGGCTCTGACAGTAAACTTGCCTGTCCATGCTGTGGCATAGAATAGGGTGAATAGACATGTGAACACAGCAACATGTATGGGAAGGGTTAGATTAAGCTGGAGTCTAATGGAATTGATGATTTCTATGGTGTATGGTTTTCTGGGTGGGTGCCAAGAGGTGGCAGGTGCCATGACAGATGTGGCCTTGAGGAGGACTTCCATTTCTGTGTCCTTGATGTTCCACTTGATGCTGTGTATCAGATGCCAGGCCTGTACACTGTGGAGGTAGTTGGATATGGTAGTGCCTGCATATGTGCTAGCAAGTGCTGCAACAAAGGCAGATGCCAGGGTGGGACTGACTGGTGCATGTTTAGTTTCTGGAACCCCTTTGCTGTCGCAGAAAATGTGGAATGTTAACAGACCAGAACTGTACATCTCTTCGGTGCTCTCTGCCCATGCATGTACAATGACGCCATCTATGCAGCAGATGGCTTCTTTGGGTAGGCCTATGGAGGTGTTGGGAGTGGAGGACTGAGAGGTTAAGGGATGCCACAGTGCTAGTCAGTCCTTTGCTCTGCAATGCAGCCAAAGAGGGGAGGGGTGCAGTAAGGGGTTTGGTGCCAGTGGAGCTGGCTTGGGTTGTGTGGTGCTGAGGCTACTGTCGGCAATCATTATGGGTTCATGAGTGGGGGGATGTGGTGGGGCTAGTGCTTTGGAAATCAGCAGGGAGTGGCTCGCACGTATAGTGGGCCTGCAAAGCTGGGGGGTCACGGACGAAGTGTTGGATGGCTGGAGGGATCAGGAGTGGGGAGAGAAGCATAGATGTGGAGGGATATATGCTGCATGAAGGTTTGTCCACTGGGTTGTTCTTGCTATGGATGTAGAGGGCTGAGACTCAGCAGCAGGAATCAAGTAGGAGAGAGTGTATTCACTTGAAGGTAACATTGACCTGTCAGTTATGGCTGCAGCCATTGGCCCATCTGTCAACCACACTACTGTTGTCTCCAAAAACTTTGAAATGAATGTTGGTGGTTCCAGCACTGATGAGGGTGTGGAGGAGCATTTTGAAGCCAATACTTTCTGCCCAGGCAATATTGCAACCATCTGTCTGCCAGTTTCCATACAACTCCCAGGCATGCCAGTGTTGGCCAATGGTGATCCCAATGCTGAACCCTGAGCTGGCATCTGAGAATGCTCAAAAATCAGTAATTTTGCTGGAGAGGTGGATGGGTAGCAGGGGTGAATGGGTGGTTGTGAGGGTCACTCTCCACCAGAGGATGTTGTTGGGTGTGTCATGGGGCAGAGTTCTGGGTTTGAATGGACTGTCTCCAAAAATGGATAACATCTTCTTGAGGTTTGTCAGGTATGCATGCCCTGCAGGGAATACCAACAAGGCATGTAGCAGTTTACCATACAGTTTCTGGACCTCCTGTAGTGTATGTGTCTGGGACTGTTCCCACATTGTGATTGCCTGGAGGTATTTGACTCTCGTACAGTTGGTCAGTACAACTGTGTAGTTGGTTAGGTCCCACATGAAGCCAATAAAGGTCAGGCGATTTGAGAATGGAGTATCTTTTGATGCCTTCCATGATATGCCCAGGTGTCTGGAGATATTGTCAATATTGTCAATAGTATAACAAAATTCCCCATCCAAGGGTGCAGGGCCATTGGACCACTCTTTCAGGGGAAAATGTAGGTTCTCATCAAATTCCTCCTGTGAACCATCTGGAAGTGGCCCTCTGATGAACCATGTTCAACCGCCCCATGTTTGACACCCACCAGACTGTGCTATGTGGGTAGCTGCAGCTGCCTGCCATGCATTGTAAGAGGCAAGATGCTCCCATCAAATTCTCAGGAAGAAGTGATCATCCACCCATCTTGTGATGGGTCCTATCCCTTGGGATCGCATGATGTCAGTGCCAGCTACTCCAACTTCCCCATACATGCCACCAGATGGAGCAAACCCAAAGCAGTAGGAGGTGTCTATGGCAAAAGTGTCCTCTTTGAGGCAGACCACTAAGGATGTCCATTGGTCAGGGTGTGAAGGGATCATACAATAAGCTTCTGAAATGTCCCAGACTGCACCCTGTGGGCCTGGGGGTAGTGAGGCAATTAGAGTGACTAAAATGCAAAAGGTACTGTAGTGTGTGGGAAAGAGGTTGGGGTCCACATGCATGTTGGGTGAGGAGACTAGAGAAGTAGCTGTGTACAGAAATGAAAGGTTTTGGACAAGACAGAATTTTCCAGGTTTGCCAGGCTTAGGTACTAGAGATAGTGGTGCCATCTGGAATGGGCCCATCACTGCTTCAATTGTCTTGTGCAGGAACAGGCCAAGGTAGCAGCCCTTGGCAAATTCTTTATTAACAATTTCTTTGAAAATATGGGCATGGGTCCAAATGGATGTGTCATTAGCTGGGGTGTAAGATGAAAGAGGATTAGAAATGCCTGAATGAAAGCCATGTTGTAGCCCAGAATATATGGATGGGTATGTACTATTTAGCCCTGCTTCCTCAAGAGCCTGTTGTCAGGCCCCAGGAATGTAGGAGGTCAATGCCCTAGCTTTTCTGTGCCTTATGGCATGCCTGAGGTCCATGGCCAGTGTCACTGCAGCTGGAGCATTCATGTAGGTTGGCATGTGTCATGCAGCACCTGAAAAGTCTCTGCCAGTCTGTACAGACTGTGCGGCCCTTTGGGTTGATGATGGAACCTGTGGAGTTACACCTACAGCATGCAGGAGATCCATCCCATAGTTCCCTGGATTGGCATCAGTGAATCACATGTGGGAAACATCCAAGGCATATTGGGCATGTGTTACGATTTTCTCTCTAGCCCCACGTATTTTCCTCGTCTCCATTCTCTCTCTTCATCGCACCGGTCCTCTTATCTTTTCCGAGCATTTTGATCACTTCCTATTTGTCTTTGGTCCCTTTTCCTGTGTCATCCGAGTCATCTCGGATTATTTCCCTTAGTTACCTTTCGTACCTGGTACCTGCTGCGCTTTGATAGTAGTAGCTTACCTCATTGTTCCACCACGTTCCATAGGCTTCGATGATTACTCATCTACGCCTATATATACCTTTAGCACATATGTCTTTTCTTTACACTTGTTCTACGCGAATATACGCATTCTTGTGTCGCTCCTCAGTCCTCGGGATACCCCTCGAGTCCCTCATCTCTTCGAACCCTCAGTCCTCGAGTAACCCTTGAGTCCTTCGTCTGCTTGTTCTCCTAGGTGGATAGGACGCTGTGACCTCTTCGTGAGAGTCCGCCCTTCCACAGGTTGCTTGAACGACACTAGTAGTGTGTTCAGCATAACAGCATGCCAACTTGGCTCCCTTGCTGTGGGCTTGGTTGTGAAATGACTGTGGGGGTTGGTACTGTATCCCTGATGGGTGCTCGAGTGAACTACTGTGCTTCTGACAAGGACTAGGGGAGGCAGACCTGGAATGGTAAGGCCAGTAGTACTCTGACCAGTCATTACATGCAGGATGGTGATGGGCATTGGCACATGAGGATGGGCTCTCCACATGTGTGAGCAGGTCCTCCAACTGGTGATGGGGTGGAGAAAGGCATGAAAGTGTCACATGGATATGCCAATGCAACATCACAGATTCATTCCCACTGATGGGTGTGGGTTGGGCAGGAGATGGAGTCAGTGGGGATGTAGTCCATGGCAGCAACAAGAGGCATGGAATGAGACACAGAACCAGTGGGGACATGGTCCACAGCAGCAGTTGTGATGTTGTTCCAAAATGTGGATAGAATGAAGGGATCTGATGGACAGCCTAGGCTCAGTGTGGTATGATGAAAAAATGTTGTGGTGCTTACCTTGGATTTCAGGCACTGGTTATTGAGGGACTGAATCTCAAATGCAATGTCTCACATCAGGTTCTGGTTAATCTCAGCTGGATCAAAACCCTTGCCTGCCTTGAGCTCATCATGCCAGTCACACTGTACCTGTGAGGCATAGGAAAGGATGATTTTGTCACCAAGTGGCATCTTTGAGATTGGGTGGGTCTCCAACAGCCAAAATAACATGGCCAGCACGTCAATATTAGTGGCAGGCCACTCAGCTTTCTGAGCATACACCAGAAAGCTGTTCTTTGCCTGGGTAAAGCTGTCGAACAATAAGTCATGGTCTGCTATCACATTTTTTGATGCCCAGGCAGCCACAACTGTGTGCAGCATGACCATGTCATCCACCTTGGATAGACTGAATGTGTTGTCAGCCTGAGACCTGCTGTTGTTGGATGCAGCATCAGCACAGCCCTCTGGTGCAAAGTACCATAGTTCAACATAATTGAACACCTTGAGCTTTTGAAGGGCATATTGTGAAGGGTGTGGGCCAAGGGCATCTGTTAAGTCTGGTCCTCCAGGCAAGTCCGACGAAGTCTGGACAGGTGTGCACAGAGGGTCAAACAGAACGAAGGGGCGAGGACTCAGAGCAGGACATATGTGTTGCTCCCTTGTACTCGTGTCCTTGGAGGTCAGAGGGTTGGGGATGGATCAGAGAGGTTGGAGTTGACCAGAGGTGACTATGTGGATTTCAAACTAAAGTACAAACAGAGTATGTATGGAGTATATATACATTGGAGTTGCATCACATTAGTAACAGAGTATAGCCATGGGCTACAGATGAGTAAGTCGGAGAATGTACAAGTCCGAAGGTACGCGAAAACGGAGAATGGAGAGAAATGTACCAGAGCTGTGCACCAGTACTAGAGTAACTGGAGCTGTGCACAGTAACTCTAAATAGGAAAGACTTAAGCAGTATAAGGAAACATGATATACAAAAGGAGAATAGGGTTGAAACCACAAAAGTCCGATGGGGAGTTATCGTGCCCTTGGGGAGATCATACTGGAGATCAAACAGGGTTGGACCTGAGTACCAGAGTTGGACTTGGTGAAAAATCCAGGATATGACAGTATCCCCCTCTTAGGCCTGAACCCCTGAAGGCCGTTAGCAACTCGACGCACAATGTGGAGTTTGATTGGAGTCTGAATTTGAAAATTGTTTTAAGTCCGACTCATTGCCTAATCATTTCTCAACTCCTCACTGCTACCATCCCCAACAACAATGTCCGCCCCCCTCAACCTTGCCAAGATCTCCAAGTGGTTGGAAGACCAGATCGCCAAGCATGAAGAGGACAACAAGGCTGTCACTGATGCCAAGTATGTGGAGCGGAAGTGTTGGATGAAGGCCCGGAAAGAGGTGGAGGAGGCATGCCAGAGGGCAACTGAATGGGAGATAGCACAGAGGGCCAAAGAGGTGAGGAGGGCAGAGGTGGCCAGGAAGGTGGAGGAGGAGAAGAGGGCAGTGGAGGTGAGAGCCAAGAAGCAGGTATGTGGTGGGTTCCTTGGGCCAAATACGAGGTTGACTGGAGCAGGCCACAGAGATGGCTGCACAACAGCAGCCGGACAAGGGGAAGGCCAAGGCGGTGGAGCCAACAAGGTGTGGGAGGTGCCGGGAATGTGGGGTCTGATGTGTCATTGGGCCCAGCAAGTCCAAGTCCTGTGTGGCTTGCCAGGAGGGAAAGGTGAAGTGTGATTGGCCAGGGGTCGTGGTAGCAGAGAAGCGGAGGTGGTGGGATACGGAGGGGACAGGGCAGGCTGGTCTGAGCAAGAAGAACCGGATGGAGGACAAGGAGGTGTGTGGAGGGGGCATGGAGCACAAGGATGCGCTCATGCGGGTGCTGGGTTAGCTGGTGAAGGTGGTGACAGAACTCCGGGATGCAGCCTGGATGCAGGTTGACACCCTTGACCAGCACACAGAGCTGCTCCAAGAGCAGAAGGACATGATCGCGTGGCTGGTCAAGTTGAAGTCGGTGGAGGTGTACCCGGTGGAAGGAGCAGAGTCAGAGGAGTCAGATGTAGAGATGGCTGAGGAGATCAGCTTGGAGTTGGCAGAGTTGAGGGCAGAGAAAGAGAAAGAGAAGGAGAAAGAGAAAGAGAAGGAAAAAGAAAAGGAAAGAGAGAAGGAAAAATAGGGTAGACAATGTATCTAGTTCTTTTCTTTTTTTTTTTTTTTTTTTTTTAAATGTATGAAGTTTCAGAAGATCATCCGGAGTGAGGTCTAGGCTTGTCCAGATAGTGCAAGTGAAATTCTTCAACTAGTTCCGAGGCATGTCCAAGCTCCGTGGCGAGTAGCCAGGAGGTCTCTTCATCAGTGCCTTCATAGCCGGACCACCAGACTAAGTATAGCAACTTACAGTTGCGTCTTCTTCAATCTATCTTCAAGTCCAAGATTTCTTCTATCTTGTACTCAGGTTCACCTTCAATCTCAACCAGGGGTGGCAGAGGCTGTGTCCAGTTTGGAATTGTGTTCGGGGTCAAAGGCTCTAGTTGGGAAACATGGAACACCAGGTGTACAGACTTCATGTCATCCAGTAACCAGAGAGTGAAGGAGTGAGTGCCTGGTTGTGCAATGATGGTGTATGGTCCAAGATTTTTCTCTGAGAGTTTCTTGGATGGTCGTGTTGACCTGAAATACTTGACTTTCATGAAAACCAGGTCACCTATTTTGAGGTCTGGTGCCGGAGTTCACTTGGCATCTGTGGGACCTTGGTACTGGACTTGTGCAGCAGCAATCTCTTCATGGAGGTAATGATGTAGCGAATCGAGGTCGACCACATACTCATGAGCTTGTGTGGAAGTGAGGTCTTTCTCCGGATGGATGGAGATGTTCGGATGGTAGCCCTTATTAGCATAGAAGGGAGACAGGCCAGTAGTGGCATTTGGAGCGTTATTGTACACAAACTCCATGAGAGGCAAGAGCTCAGACCAATTATCTTGTTGGTAGTTGCAGTAGATACACAAGTACTGCTCAAGCGTCTGGTTCATATGCTCGGTCTAACCATCTCCCTCCGGATGGTATCTGGAGGTGAAGTGAAGCTGGATGTCCAAGGCTTTGCCTAGTGAGCAGAAGAAATGTGAAATGAATTTGGAACCTTGATCGGAGGTGATGTGCAAGGGGACTCCGTGTTTCGAGAATACATGGAGTAGGAAGAGCTTAGCCAACTCTGGAGATGTTACCTTGTCATCAGTTGGAATGAATACACATTGCTTGGTTAGGTGATCGACAACGACTAGGATGGTGGTGTATCCAGAGGAGGTGGGGAGTTGTTCGATGAAGTCCATGGATATGGAGTTCCATGGCTTCTCAGGGATGGGAAGTTGCTTGAACGGTCCATAGGGCTTGTGTCGGGTGTTACGCTTGCGTGGAGTTATCCAGCAAGGTCAAAGGTTCGACACTAAGTCCAGAACCAATGAAAACAACTAGACGAGCGCACACTCTGAGGTGTAGTGCGAAGACACGAGAGGTTCTCACTAACTGCAACGAGCAGTCTCGTGGAGGCCAGACAACTACACGTAGATTGCGTAGAACTAGCTAGAGAATAGTAATACAGGTCATAGATCTTTATATACTGCTAAGTACCTTGTGATGACGAAGAATCGGCCAATAAAGCGTTATCTATCATGACAAAGAGACTGCGGTATCCAGGGGGAAAGGAACACGAGATGATGCAAGAGAATCATCTTAGGAGAGGGATGTCCGAGATAGGAACGGGCGCATCAAGAATAAGACTAAACTGGGGAGGCATGGGAGTTGGATATAGATCCGAATATAAATGACTATCAGAAGTCGTGACTAATCGAGAAGCATAGACAGATGGAGAAGAAAAACTCATCAAAGTAACACCGCGTCGTGCCGGTCTGGAAAGAGTGGCATTTCTTGTAACAATACCTCCGGCATAGATTGGAGGCCCTGCCTCCGATATTCCCAAATACCTTGGGATTCTCCAACTACTGTTCGGCCTCACCTCCATCGGGGCGGGTGGAGGTGGAATCCCGGTTCTGTGGGCAATCCTCCATAGCGTGCGCCACACTATGACAGATTCCGCAACGACGTCGAGGGCAGTTGTATTGGGAGTGACTGGGTGCCGATACCCTACACAGTGGGCAGGTGTATGCCGGGCAATCCAGGCGATAGTGTCCGTTATCTCCGCAGGTGTAACAGACTGGGGCGCGAGTCGATCGAGGAGTAGATCGAGAGACGAAGTCGACGAGTGAGGTGATGAGGGGTTGTAAGAATTGATCGTCAAATTGACGATGAGCAGCTGCTCGTCGGGATCTAGATCGATTTCGGGGAGGTAGAACGGGGATGGGTCTGTCGTTCTCTCGAGGGTGTGGGGTGTCGGCTCTCTCCACGCTCGGTGAGAGTTCGCCTTCCGCCACGTACGAAGATACCTCACTGGAAGGGGTCGAAGGGGTACGGGTAACCAATCGGGCTGCGGGAGTGCTTGGTAAGGGTATACGGACATACTGGCGCGGGTCTGTCTGAAGAGCGAGGGGATCAGATAAGAATCCGACCATGAGAAAGTCTCGTGTTTCGATGGGGTTTAGGGACTGCAGAATCGGCCACATGAAGTCGTACATGGGCAGAGCCGGGAGTGAGGCCAGGATCGTTAAGATCCCGTGTCGCACCATCAGTTCTAGAATATAATCCCTCATCCGGGATAACGCTACCCTAGATAGAGCGTAGGGAGCGGCCAGCATAGAATCGCTAGGGAGGTTCTCTGTATGGAGGGCGAACGCATGATAGCGGTGGTACAGATTAAGGGTGAGGGGAAGGAACTCATTCTCATCGAAGTTGGGCATGTGATTGATCATGAGCACGAGATGTACGTCCTGCAGTATTTTCTCTAGGGCCTCCCAGAGCTGTGGTTTGGGGAGACGATGGAATCGATAGATTTCTCCGAGTGCATTTTCCTCGGTATGGGAGATGCGATATCCCTCCATGGGGTCAGGGACGGAGGTGGCGGGGAGGTAGAGGTGGGTCATCGCGATCAGACTGGTTTGAGAGGTTACAAACAATTGGCTTTTTATTCATTATTGGGGATCCGCCCATCTCCGATTTAGCATGGGAGAGTCCACCCAATGCTCCACTTCCGGCCCAGTTACTTCTCTCCAGTTCCTGTCCTGTGGCGCTACCACCCGTTGTTCGCGGCTATGATGGGCGCATCAGCGCCTTATTTTGATCCTGGCCCCCAATGTGGGGGTCCCCACCCACTATCGGTCCTGTCCGGCTTCTATGGATCCGTCACCCCATGCCACGTATAGTAGCGGTTTGTCCCAAGCACGTACTTCTACCGCCCAGAACCTTGCTTTCTCTGCAAGGTCGTGGAGCAAATGGGCTATGTAGAACAGAAGCAGGGTGGCGAGGACGAGGAGGACTTCGTAGAAGTCAATAGAGAATTGCATGATGATGATGATGATGGGGGGGGCGGTGTAGCGGTAATGCTGAGGAGGCTTTGGGGCGAGAGGTCGCTTTTTATGGAGGTTCTAGCTGTGCACGGACCAGTGTTCGTCGTATCAAATCGGAACTGCGGATTCAGGGTTCTTTGATCGGGGGGGACCGGGTTCCTACTGCAGAAAGGTCCCCGGGTGTCTTGCTTGATAATCCTTTAGTAACTTTCTGGAATTGGCTAGATTTATGGCGGGTTCCCAGGTATTTTCGGCCGAAGAATATCCTTTCCATTTGACCAAATATCTTCGTCGTCCGAAAGTTCCTCTATGGGCGAGTATGGCCTCTACTTCGTATTCCTCTTCTCCATTGATGGAGCTGGGGGGTGGTCTAATGAAATTCGGACCATGTTCTGTTGTTTCGTGGAATGGGGTAAGGAGGGAGGCATGGAAGACCGGGTGGATTTTCCATGTGGGTGGTAACCTTAACTGGAAAGCTACACTGGAGACGACTTTTTCGATTTCAAAGGGGCCTTCCCTTTTTGGAGCAAGTTTCCTGGAGGGATAGGGGATTCGTAAGTTCTTCCCCTCGAGCCAAACTTTGTCTCCGACTTTGAAAGGTTTATATTTAGACCAGGCTCTTTCTTTAAGTCGTATCTGGGCCAGTTCATGGGCTGCTTTTGCTTCTTTCTAGCAGAGTCAAGGATGGTCATCCGTGATTCGAGGGCGGGGAGGAAGGTCTTTCCTATAGCTGGATAGGCTCTGGGTTCGTACCCCATCATGAGGGTAAACGGAGTTTGCTTAGTAACAGAATGGGTAGCAGAGTTATGAGCGAATTCGGCCATCGGGAGAAGATCATGCCACTTAGCAGGGTTTCCATCACAGAATATCCTGAGGTAGGTTTCGAGTTCTTGGTTAACTCGTTCAGTTTCCCCGTCCGTTTGTGGGTGATAGGCTGTAGATAGGGCTAGGTCGTATTGTAGGAGTCGGGCGAGTTCTCTGGCGAATGCAGATGCGAATTGGGGGCCTCTGTCTGATATAACCTTTTCGTGTAGTCCGAATCTTGGGAAGACGTTTCGGAAGAAAAGTTCGGCTACTCCTGCTGCATCGATCGTTTTATTGCAAGGGAGGAAAATTACCCCCTTTGTAAGTCCATGGTCGACCACGACCAATATAGAGTCAAAACCAAGAGAGATCGGAAGATCGGAGATGAGATCCATGGAGATATTCTGAAAAGGTCTGTTGGCCTCCATCGGGTTGGGGATCAGTGGAGGGGCCGTTGGATGGGTGTTGATCTTATTCGCCTGACAGATCGCACATCCCTGAATGAATTTTCGAACAAACGTGGAGAGACCAGGCCACCAATAGTCCCGTTGAAGCAGAGATAGGGTTCTGAAATATCCTCCATGCCCTCCAGCAGGGGATTCGTGGATTTTAGTGACGAGTGGGTTCCGTTGCGATTCAGGAATAAATAAACGCCCCTTAAAGTATAATAGTCCTTCGTCCCATTTCCAGTCTTCCGAACTTGCTCTGGGAAATAGGGAGGATCCCATTTGTGCTGCTGTGATCGCATCTCGCGCTAAAGGGTCGTCTTTAGTAGATGCGATTACTTTCTCTCGTATGGCGAGGTCGATTAGTTTGATAAAGTGATCGTCGGGGATGAGAATGACATTCTGATTATCATTGGTAGTGTCGATCTCCTCCCTCCTGGATAAGGCGTCAGCCGGGGCCATTTTACTTCCAGGGAGGTTTTGATATCGGATGTCAAAGTCCTGTAGGAATAACATCCATCTTGCTTGTCGGCGTGATAACTTATGAGGTTGTTTAAAGTACGCCAGATTCTTGTGGTCGGTTTGGATGATCACTTGGTGTTCGGTTCCAGATAGATAATGTCGCCATTCTTCCAGTGCCCGAATAACTGCTAGCAGTTCTCGGTCGTAAATATCATAGTTTCGTTCCTCGTGAGAGAATGTTCTGGAGAAGTATGCACAAGGATGGAGATCTCCATTTCCATCAGTTTGCATTAAGACTGCGCCTGAAGCCATAAGGGAAGCGTCGGTCATGACCACGAAAGGTTTAGTGGAGTCCGGCATTTTAAGGACGGGTTTGGATAGGAAGGCTTTCTGCAGGGTCCGGAAAGCATTCTCACACTCATTTGACCAATTCCAGTTCACCCCCTTCTTTGTTAGCTCGTGAAGGGGTCGACTAATCCCTGAGAAGTCGGGAATGAACTTCCTGTAGAAATTACAGAATCCGATGAATGAACGGATTTGTTTTACAGAGGTGGGGGTTTTCCAGTCTTCGATTGCTTTGAGTTTCCCAGGGTCCAATGTGATTTCCCCCGGCCGGACTATCATCCCTAGGTAGTCGACTTCGGTGACATTGAAAGAGCATTTACTCAACTTAAGGAATAGGTCATGGTCTTTCATTCGCTGTAGGACTTTTCGGGTTCTTTCCACATGTTCTCCTTTTTGTTTTGAAGCAATGATGAGGTCATCCATATATATGATTAGCCAACCCTCGGCAATCATATCGGCAAACACATGGTTCATGAGCGCTTGAAAGGTGGCTGGGGAGTTACTTTGTCCAAAGAACATTACTGTCGGCTCGAATAGTCCTAGTGGGGTGATGAAGGCTGCCTTCCACCGATCGGGGGGATGGATTAGCACATTGTTATACCCCCATCTGATGTCCATTTTTGTAAAGATGGTGGCGTCTTTCAGTTGGTCTACGAGTTCAGAGATGCAGGGTAAAGGATATGCGTTTTTCACGGTATGTTCGTTAAGATAGCGATAGTCCTGGCAGGGACGTAATCCTCCGTCTTTCTTGGGTACAAAGAAGAAGGGGGAAGCTTGAGGAGATTGGGAGGGTACGATGGTTCCCTTCTTCAGGTTTTCATTGACGAATGTTTTGCAGGCTTCCAACTCTTTAGGGTTTAACGGGTAGATTTTAGCTACTTTCGGCACGAAGGTGTCTTTTAGATCTATGTGGTGGTTATACTTTCGCGAAGGGGGAAGTTTCCCTAATGGGGGTTCTTCGAACACCTGTCTGAACTCCTCAAATTCAGAGGGAAGGATGGTTTCTTCTTTTGTTGCCATTTCTCTCTGGGCGATTTCTGTAGAGTGAGTGATCTTCCTGATCATCTCTTGGTGGATATGAGCATCCGGATCGGTTGATAAGTATCGTAACAGATATCGCTGTTCGATATGGTTTTGTGAGTAAGGTATCGGGTTAATGGTTTCTGGAAGAAGGATTTCCCCTTTCGCCCAGTTGATCTCCGGGTTTACCATTCTTAGCCAGGTCATTCCTAATATGATGTCTTCCTCTCCACAATTGATGACGAGGAAGGTTTGTCTTTTTAGGTGTAATGATTCCATGGTCAGGGACAAGGTCACCTTTCTTCGTATCATTCCATTTTCGTTGAGGGTTCCGTCCGCATTCGTGGCTTTGATGGGGATTTTGAGTCTAGTGGTAGATAGTCCTAATCTTTCCACTAGTTTTCTGTTTATGAAGCAATTACTTGCTCCACTGTCCACCAAGGATGTTACTTCAGCGATTTTTCCTGTTTCTTCTTCGCAAATGGAGACGGGGAGTCGAATTGCTCGGTCTGCGATTGGTGATATAATTACAGGAATAATGGTGGTGGGGATTGGTGACGCTGGAGCACCTTTCCCCTTTAAAAACCCTCAACCTCCTTTTCCTGGGGCATGGATTCCTCCTTTGTTTCTGCCCCTTCGTCCTTGGAGAAGCATATTTCAAGGACTTTGACTGCTTCGGATCTGGAGATTTTATTTTTCTCCAGGAAGGTTTGGACTTCATCTTCCACCTGCAATACTCGGGTAGGTGGTGCGTTTCTCGATGGAGGAGAGACTTTCCTGAAAGTTCTTTCTCTAGTTCTCCCCCTGAACTGTGGTCCATTGGATCGGTGGTTTCTTGTGGAACATCCTACTCTGTGACAAATGAAACATTTGTTGTTCTTTACGTGTTCAGCTCTTTCTACTGGTGAGAGCCTGATGGCGTCGATTTCCATGGCGTTCGGATCTCTGTGGTTCCTGGACGATCCCGCTTCCGGGCGGGTTTGACCCATTCTGAGTAATTGGGTCCTAGTCCTGATTTGGTCGAATTGCGCGGCTTTCTCGATCCACTTCGTCCATTTCTCTGGGATCGGATCTACTGCTGTCATGAGGTTTACGATATCCCCATGCACAGCCACTCTGAGTAGATCGATAAGGATCGTGTCTTGGTGTCCCATGCCCGCGTTGGCTACTAGTAGCTCGAATTGAGCTCTAAAGGTGGGGAATGTTCCCCTTCCCTGTCTTAAAGCGTAAAGCTTAGATCGTGCGTCAGCTTGAGCGTCACCTGGGGAGAAGGTTGTGAAGAAGTCTTTCTCCAGTTCGTTGAAGGTGATGTTGATCTTTCCTTGTGCCGCATCGTCCAGTTTCTGATACCATCCTTCTGCGAACGTGGCCGCCAATCCCGTCTTCATGTTATTCAAGAGAATAACAATTTGTGCCAGCTCGTCGTATACCTCATGGTTGAGCATGAAGTAGGCCTTCATGGCTCTAAACCATCTCTTGGCATCCTCGGGTTTTCCGCTGAAGTTCTCCGGGCATCCTGCTCTTATTTCCGATTTCTTAGTGATGACTGGGGCAGGTGTGGTAGGGGGCGCTTGTAGAACTGGTGTGGGGGGGGGTGGTTGGTGAGTCATGATTGTTATCGGGTTCGGAGGGGATAACTCAATTGGGGATGGTTCTTGAGGGGTAGAAAATCCGGTATGCTCGTCCTCCGGTTCCGTCGGGATGGAGATGATTGGAGGAGCTGGTGATACTTGTGATAATCGGCGTATTCGTCGTGGGGAATGGAAAGGGTTGGCCGATAACTGTGCAAATCCCGCTAGTCTTCGTCTTTCTGGTCTGGGATCGGAGGAACTTGGAGTAGGTTCTTCTTCTTGATCAGAGTTCTCTGGTGGTCTGATCCTGGATGGTGACGTGGTGGCTAATTGTTGCTTAGAGTCCTTCTGCTAAAAAGCAGGGACTAAAATACAGCTAGTTCTTTTGTTACGCTTGCGTGGAGTTATCCAGCAAGGTCAAAGGTTCGACACTAAGTCCAGAACCAATGAAAACAACTAGACGAGCGCACACTCTGAGGTG
>JBBPTT010000489.1:0-22923 GCA_038094175.1 Boletellus aff. lepidospora
AAAGGCAAAGGCAAAGGCAAAGGCAAAGCAAATCACACCGCCTTTCAACGCTGCTCTGGACGGAGGGCACGACGCCGACAGCCGACTTTTCTTTTTGTTATGGGAACATCACAGACGCCCGTCTCTGGCGACTTTGATCATCAAACAAGGCCCTGCTCAGCGGTCGTGTCATGTCTCCTAGCAGCCCCAACGTGCTGCTCGTCGTCAGTGTCCCTGCATCTGTGGCCGTTCCCAGACCGCTCATCCCCTCTACCAGAACGACGACGGCCCGCCAGGCACAGAATCGCCCTACATCTTTGGTTTTTATCTGCATCTCGCCGACCGTCTCAGTGAGCACCCAGGACGGCCGTCAGAGCAACCTCTTATCTGATCACTCCCCTCAGAATGGAACGTAAGAGTTGTCATTCCAAGTTCCCAGAAGTCTTGGATCAGTCAGTGGAATGCCCATCGACCTTCAAGCATCACCATATCATAGCCTACAGGCAAGGCATTCCATATCACTGAAGTTGCCCGAGGCAGGTATTTCTATCCAAGAGGGCCAGGTTAATTTGTCCATCCATGCCTCTAGCTTTGCCACTCATTTTTCATAGATGGTGTAGAGGGTGAAACATCAGACACCCCCAGACAGCTAAAGGAGCAAGAGATCGCAGAATGGATTCTGCTGGACGGTGTACGGTCTCCAGTCGCTCATCTCCTAACCATCAAGTTCACGTCATCTAATGGTTTCCAGACTCCTGCGACTTGCACAAATGTCGCACTCCACAACCTATATCCCGGAGAGATCGACCTCGTGGTATGTGCATGCCCACCCTATCCGTCACGTCGGACCGTTGACCCCGTCCCAGATCTCAGGACCCAACTTTGGCAGGAATGTAACGGGTTGGCACCTGTAGTTCTATCAGCTAGAGGCGGCCCTAACGGTATTACAGCTGCCTTTGCCCTCTCGTCGGGTACCATCGGTGCGGCAATGTCTGCCGCACTTTCTCGCACACGTGCTATCGCGGTCTCGTATGGCACCGTGCTCCACCCCACGCCAGTTGAATTGCATGAGCCCGCACACGAGCTTTCCGTTCGTATCGTGGAATACTTGTGGACCAACTGGGGAAGGGGTCCCGATGGATCTCAGGATCGCGAGGCTGATTTGTATAACGTGAATCTTCCCGTGATCCATAAACTTGCGGACCCTGGCAGCTTACAAGTATACTGGACACGCATGCGGCGTAACTCGTACGGCCGCCTCTTCAAACACGTTTCAGTAGTTCACGGAATTCAGGGCCTCCCGAAGACTTTTCCAGATACCCCGGATGCTCACCTTGCATTCAAGTTCGCTCCCGACATGGAACCCCTTGTCAACCCAGACTTGTCAGTTAGCCCCGTGGACACAGACGAATGGGCATTTGGAATGGGCCACGCCAGCATTACCCCCCTGAAATCCAGTTTTGCCGAGGTTGATACCCAAGGCATGGACGACCCACAAGAGGTGAAGATATAGCGCAGAGTCGGCTCACTCTAGTCTACTGAGCAGTATGAGAGTAGGGTATGAAACTATCCTGTGTCATCATCGTGAAATATTAAATGTCAATGTACTCTTGATCACAGCTGTCTGTAAGGACCTATAGCAACGATAGCAGGACCTGTATGGTAACTAGGGCTGTTGCAATATGCAATATTGGAAGCAGATCAACGGAATGGTGTGATGCTGAACTTGAGGAACCACTGGACAATGTCGCTGCCTTGTAAACTCTAAGGGAGTTGATAATCCAAGATGCATTCTGCGAACAGTTCGTTAGGGCAACGGTATCAGGTGCAAGTACAGTACTTACCACGAAATTCGATGGGTCCATCAATCTCTCGGCACAAGTTCCCGGACATCCGGAAGTGGAATAGGAATTGCCAGCCCAGTCACCTTGTTTAACCAATCAGCTGCAGAGCTCATTAGATACAATCATGAGTCTAACCGCAGAACGTAATGTCTAAAGGTAATGTGAGCCTGGTAAGCACGGTCAAGTCTGTGCGGCTCACCAAAGACAATCGAATGGTTAGAGAAGTAGCGTGAAATGTCGCAGTGTGTTGGGGCGAGTACTGCGACAGGTTCTCCCCAATTCGATGGGTCTGGTAAGCCCTGGGTGATGTCTTGGGGAATAGCAGCGCGATAGAATGACCCTGAACCAAGTTTAGTCCTTGAAGGGAAAAAGGTAGACTCTTGTGTACTGACAAACTGTAATGCCACTTGTATCCCACTTCATCGCGAACACACCACCACCCTGGGAATCAAAGTATGGGCCATAGGATGCCCTACTCCATTCCGTGATCCCGCAGCCAGCATTGTTGTCAATTAGTGCGTTGCACTGCAAGTTATCTACGCCATTAGATTGCTGAATAACATTAGTGGGTCTAATCAATTGGGATCAATTGCAACAGCCTACTACGATAGTGCCCGTGAAGTTAGCCGTGGCCGTCAAATTGCATCCTTCATAAAGCTCAGCAAAAGTTGGATTATTTTATCTAAACTGACCTGGAGCAGTATGAAACGTGACTTGATTGTGCTCGTTATCATGTACACCTTCAATAATATCTATTTCGCCGTTCTTCAGCAGGGTCAAGGGCGACGCTCAAGGCTGCAGATATACATACCCATGGCCAAGTACCATCTCCCAAGGTCCTAGTAATATTACAGTGTCAGGTGCATGTTTATGAAGAGTGGTTCAATAAACACCAAAAGGCAGGCCATACACCTAAAAGACAGGTGAGCGCAAATTACAGAAATTCGAGAAAAATCACGAACCACACCCCCAAGGTGCCATATCAAGGTCTAGCACGAAAAGACCGGTGTTGTACACGGCTTGGCTAGATATACGCACGCTGCGATAGTTCATTAAGCATACGTATTCGAATTTCCCGGGATTATTACCTGCTACGATTGACACCCGCCGCAAGCGTGGTGGCGTTATCGCCTTTCATGATAACTTTGTTGTCGGACGTTACATACACTAGGCCATCAGCGAATGCAGTTTGTTGATTGACGAAGCTGGGAGATAGCTTTGTTTGGTGCCAACCCATCATGTTCACTTGGACTCACGTTACCAATCCGCTGAGATGATAGCATGTCAGTACCCGTGAATTGACGAAGAAGACTGGGTGCAAACTTGGTAGGGTCCGGGCCAGTATAGAAATCGAAGGTACTTGAAGGAACAACTCCATTAGCAGTGCTCCCAAGATGAGAAACACACATCGACACACTCGAAAAAACTCTGGCCCTCATACGTGTCTTCGATCACCCACAACGTTGTGTTTCCGGCGGAGGCACGCTTTGATGGACCAACATGCGGCTCATCGACTGTGGACGGATGGTCCGGGAAGAGACGCATGAAACCTGCATGCGCTAGTGATACCATCGAGAAAATATGCAGCAGCAAACAGAACCGTGGTCCTTTCGTCCACGGGTAGCTCATTTCGTGATGGGTTCGGAGAAAGTCGTTAGGCTCCCCTCCTGCTCGAGCGACGCAAAAGACACGGGAGGCGTTCGTGACCGACACCGCAGTCGAGTGTCGTAAGTAATGCACACGTGAAGAACGCAAGGCAGGAGGGCTCCGCTCGGACGAAATAACGGAGCGTGCTTTTTCTCACTTATGTAAAGTGACTTGGATCAGCCAAGCACTGTGCGGCTTCCGAGCATCCAAGGGCAGGCTCCCAAATCCGATCGCAACACATGGTCTTCTCAAAGTCACATGGACATACAACCGTACCAAACATAGCGCAGCATGCGATGTAACGAGGCGGCGCACGAAATCATCGGTAGCGACGGAGACTGAGGGTGTTGTGCCTCTTCCAAGTTGAGCGGGCCGGTGTATGATTGTGGCGATGCCCCTTGCCTAGACCGCGGTTCTGCATGATGACAATTGCAACAATAAACAAATGCTGCCTCGGAAGGATGCACGGGACGGACCTGCTTGCCGATGCTGGTAAGTCCACGGGCCTCGCGGCGTTTGTGCGTTGGCTTGGTGATCCAGTTGATGCGGGGGTCTCGGCGAATCTGAACAGAGTGCTTAGTTCGATGGCGATAATGGTCATTACCACTACTCACCGCCTTGTGACTAGGGTCAACAAGAATAACCTCGTAATATTTATAAACACCGTCTTGATTGATCCAGTACGAATTCAACACGCGCAAGTTGCCGCAACGGCGACCGACACGCTCTTCTGCGACGCTCCTCAGGCCCCGCTGGAACTTGAGGTGATTGACACCCTGACGAACAGGTTTCCCATAGGTAGCACCTGACGAATATCATGAGCGATCATGCACGCACGAAAGATGGTAAAGCCTACCCTTGCGCACTGGCTTTTTGCGGTTACCCCGCCTCACACGCACGCGGTAGATAACATAGCCCTGCTTGGCTTTGTAGCCCAAACGACGCGCTTTGTCTGGACGAGACGGACGGGATGCTCTGTGAATAACGTTTAATTGACGGTACTCCCAGCATCTGCATCAAATCGCTGTCAGCGAAACTGGACGACGGCGGTCGCATTTCTGTCGGACCCACCGAACACGAAGGAGGAATCGCAGCACATCCGACTGTTTTTTCTTGTACAGCTCGCTGATATATTTGTATGCACCCATCTCGAAGCTATGTAACGAAAAGCGTCAGACTGTCGTGTTATGCATCTAAGAGCGCGGAGCAGCATCCATCCTTGTTCTCCGAGACCTCGAGCTTGTCTCGAGAGAACGGTTGGTTTGAAGTATCCATGTAACAGTAAGATGGCTGTGGATATGTGGGACGCACCTCTTGACGAGGCTTTGAACACGATAGCGCCTGGGTCACCCAAGCTTAGGTGGAGAACAGAGACCTCGGAAATCGCCGGTGTGTCGGAAGATGCCGATGACTAATTTTTTGGTGGAATGCATAACTACATACATGGCAGGTGACAGACATATGCAGTGGGAAAGGCTACACGCGCAAAGCCCTCAACGACGCACACAATTTCGGCGGGTGTCCGTCCTGCCAGCAAAGTCTGGTCGTGACCAAATTTGGTGCAGGAACACAATTACTGGCCTTCTTTTCGGGCTTCAAGCTTCAGCGTTGGCAACAAAAAAGGTGACGCTAAGCTTCAACAATTAGCGTTGCGTTCTTTGTTGCCAAGGTTCCCCATCACCTTCGAACTACTTAAGAGCCTGTGCGATGCCAGTTGTCACTGTACGTTGCAGTTGCGCCCCACGTTCCCCTTGCCCTAGCAGTCCCACATAGTCGATATGGCCAGGTGCGGTATCGATGACCTTTATGACTACATGAAAGATGCAGTACTTCCTGAATTGAAGTATGGGGGCATCGACATGGCCTTCCCGCCCTCGGGGCACAAAAGCCATCGTAACACTCTTTCCACTCGATTTAGGAAAGAAAGGCATCTTACTTCAATCGAGTGTTTGGGCGATACATTCGACAACTTGGTTAACAATTGTCAGTTGCGACAATGTGCTCGGTCCGACGTTTACTGATCCCATTGAATTTATTTAGGGATTATGGCAAACGTACCGGAGGCATCCCTAGACTTGAATTCGGGGGATCAAGACGGGCTAACCGGGGAAATCTTGACTGTGCCCTCTGCTCGGAAATTCAAAAGAAGTTCGACCTTACCTCCGCCAGTGACGGAATTTAGTCGGTGTGTCATGCTATACCGTGTCTGTTGGACATTCTTGTTGAAATCACCGTCCAGATTGTGGGCTTGGGTTGATCATTTTCCTTTGAGAACTGCACAACATATACTACACGCCCTTTACCCCCAGAGTAAAGACTGGGGTTTCGTGTCGGAAACCCAGTCACACTACGACGATCACATCTTCAAGGAGTTTTACTTTACCCACACAGAGTGCCCCTCAACAGCGGAAATCGCTTCAAACTCCGTGCTTGTTGCTTGTCAGCCCCCATGGGTTCTCTCTCAAGAAGATATGTGGCAATTTGTCGAACTGCGATCGGTAAGTCGTGATCAGCGTATCACGGGTGCATAGAACTGATCAT
The DNA here is from genome assembly GCA_038094175.1 of Boletellus aff. lepidospora. NCBI lineage: Eukaryota > Fungi > Basidiomycota > Agaricomycetes > Boletales > Boletaceae > Boletellus > Boletellus aff. lepidospora. The sequence continues at coordinate 6,012 of JBBPTT010000489.1, forward strand.
CCCAGCTTCCGGCTGGCAACACCCGCCTGCGAGGGAAAGAGCGTCTTTGGTGCAAGGTTCATAGATTGCTATATTATCGTCGACGAAGCTCATTTAGTTTAGCTTTGGGATCTGTGTGTCCGCAAGCAGTGTTTCTATTTCATCGTGACGTCGTATGAGCAGTGGTCGTTCGGAGTTTTCTCTGATGGTAATGTGCACAGACCTATTTTTGCTACTTCACTAAGAAAACCAACAGGATGGACGAATGCATATATTTCCCCACCACTCGACGCACGTGCAAGGCAACCCACTGTAATGCATACCATCTTGTATTGGCTGGCCTCGGCACTTGACGCTGACGACGGCTATTTTCCCCCGAGCGTAAGTAGGGTCCGTAGTTGGTCGAAGAGGATTTTTCCATTAATCTACCTCAATCTAGCTACCAGAGCCGGTCGAATACGTGATGGGTCGATTCGACATACCACCGTCTGAGACGTGCAGTCTAGGTTCTATCCAGGAATCTTTGTCAAGCTGGGCGGGGCAGAGCGATGGTAAACTGAATCCACTGAATCCACGTATCGTGAAGCCAAGCTTTTACTACAGAGCTTTCCCTTTCTCCGTCTGCACGAGCAGACGCGTGTCCTCCGTTGGCTATATCTGAGAAGGACGATGACGAGAGTCCGGCAACTGAACCTTATAGCAAGCCCAAGGACTTAGCCGAGATACGACAGATGATTGATCGATGGCGCGCGACCCTACCTATTACAGATACTAATCGAGGAAGGGAAAAGTGGACGGATATGCAAGCACCGGGCAACCCACCTCTTGTATCAGACCTTAACCTAATATCTCCGTTATCGGCCGATCTCTTCCAAGATGCCGCCTCTACTACGGCATCTTCAGACTGTACGGAAGCTGGGGAGAGCAAGGGACATTGGCTAGTAAGCATTAAACGAAGATAGCACGTTGTACGCCGCCTTGCTAGTACATTAATGCGGCCGTAGACGATGTATCCAAACGAGAGCACCAAACAACGACTCCATGTTATGATCTCCATATGCCCCTTTCTTCCTTTGAGCGCAACCGTAACCATGCAGTGCTCAAGAATAAAAGCCAGGCGATGCAAATGAGCGTGGCAGAAAGCCAAGTGAAGAGGTAACCTCGGCGTTTTTCGGACCACCTGCGAACGCTATGGACAGGGCGCCCCATGACGCTGTCACTACCCGGGTGCGTTAGGAGTGGCGACTGCTCGACCGGTGAAGCGATGGGGGAAGAATCGGAATTACGATGTGCGATAGCATCGGAATCAGAGCCAGGAGTAGACGGCAGATCTTCTGGGCAATAGGGCCGCTTATACCTTCCTTTTCGACATTCATTGAGGTAAAACAGTCCTTCCAGACTGACGAGCTGTAAAACATTGAAAAACAAAAACGCGTAGAGAAGTTGCTGGATAGCGGCCGTGCCATCTCGTTCAAAAAGCTTCGGTCCATGTCCCAAATTGCCGCTGTCAAGCCAGATTCCAGCAAGTGTTTGAAATATGGTAGACCCAGTGTGTTCCAGCTATTGAATGTACGTGGGTAATTGTCTGAGTATAGCAGTTTCTCGTAGTACTCACTGCTTTATGCACACCGAGCGTTGTAGAAACGTACTTCAGGGGAACGATAGTAGGCACGATAACTACCAGTAAGACTTCTGGATGGTCAGCACAGCGGCACATAGAATAGCACTACGAACTCACGCGGGGCAAACCCTACACCGCAAGCGAAGAAGACAATTCCAGGCAAAGGGGTAGTAGTCCATTGCGGTGGTCCTGCCAGCCATGCGTAGCAAAATAGGGTCAGGAGTGAAGAAAGCGTGAACATCCGAATGGTGGCCCTCGGGTCATTGATGCGATCTACCAGGTATCCGGTCTGGCTCACAAAATTCAGTGGTTTTCCGGAGCTGCTGCCATGTGACTTACAGTTGGATACAAAATTACACTGCCAGCGAGAAGATACGACGCCTGCGTACTAGCAGTCGCCTCGCTTAGATTATATCGTTTCTCAAGCACGTTCCTAACAGAAGAATGAGCAACCTCGCGGGCTCATAAGGAGTGTCATCCCTACGCGGCTAGATGGGTGAATGGTGACCATACCATTCCACAAAGCACGTTCAAGCCGATATAGCTTCCACGGAGTCAAAAAAAAAGGTGCGCTTGGGGAAGGGTGGACTCACGCCCAGAACACATCACCAAGGAGCGGTATCTCCTTCAGATTTACATGACGCTTCTTGGCTACCTTTTCGAGAGCCATCGCTTCAGGGATGCTGTAAACAGCGCGCCGGCGGGCCTCGTGATGGGCCTCGGAAGCTTCCAGGGCTGTCCCAGATGCTACGATCAGCCGGCGGGATGCAAACATATAGACAAGATTGATGATGAAAGAGAATCCCGTCAATGCCGTCGACACATAGAATGGTGCGTGGCGCCCAAAGGCGACGGAGAGGGGGTAGGTTGTGCGTGCTGATAGGAACGACGCAAATTTTCCGGCGACGAGACCCAAGGCCATCGACATGCCTAGTCCATGTGACTGAAAGAAGCGCACGATGATGGATTCTTGAACAACCGCTAACGGACTTAGACCAATGCCATGGACGAACAAACCGAAAGTCATCAGGCGAACATTTTGTTGTGTCTCCCCAATGAGAAGGAGCGCCTGACCTTTATTAATATTTTCAGGTTAGACATGGGCGCAACCCCGTGACATGGAGCTTACCAAGAAAAACCACGCCAGTCGCAAAGACACTGGCTAGTGTGGTCCCAAGTTTGCTGGCCAACACTCCTCCGATGAGAGGAGTCCAGGTACCGTTCAAGCTAAAGGCGGATATCAAGAGGCTGAATTCAGTATTGGAGGTCCCGAGTTCCCGAGACAGCCGCGACTTGAGAGGACCTAGGGTAGACGATGCACTGCCCAGACGTGAGCTTGAAAGTCTTACGATGGAGAACGGTCAACGAACTAGTGGCTTCCGATGCTCAAAGAGCAAGCACACAAAAGGGCGAGGGCCCGTACAAACATTGCTTTAGAGGGAGGTATTACTTGGTCGCCCATTGGAACGGATTCATCCGACTCCTCGTGGCCCGGGGGGGTGGGAGGCTGGCCGCTGGCCGTAGCGCTCTCCCCAAGAGGCGACTTGAATGGAGCCTGACTGGATGTGCTGCCACCCCCAGAGGTGTCTGGGGAATGGTCCGGTGAGACTGTACTGTGCATGTTGAACGATTGATGTTCCCACTGGACGCGAGAAGAGGACATTCGTGGAAATCTGATAAGAACTTATACGATCTATTGGGGATGACTAATCAAAAATCCCTTTAAGGAAACGTCCGTCCACCCCCAACCGACTACACATAGAAGCTAGAATACTGTTGTAACAGTCCAACCCATAAATTAATCCAGACATCTTTGATCACACCAGTCTGCGAGATTCACTCACGTAGCTTCGCTTGCTCGTCCGCAACCACATGCACGTTGCGACCAACGTCAGGGTGCACAATCCGAATTCCACCCACCCCACCGCCTCCACTGTAAGGGCCTCTCTGCATCTGGAGACGCTGCTCAGATCCTGGACCTGGGAGCAGGGCGGGCTTGCGTTCACGAACCCAGAGGAGTTCGATATCCAATTGCAGTTCCCTCCTCTCCGCGTGCCGTGCATCATGCCCGCAGCAACACCCTGCGCAACAGAAGACGTTCTTGTGAGTACCAGCTACGTCTCACTAGCGCGCGCACTTACCCAGAGTACTGTGGTGATGACTAGCCAAATGATGGAGCTCGCTACGCTAGCAAGCAAGTGCACGGCACCATCCACTATCCACAACAGGTAAGCCGTCCCAAACATCGTCGTCCAGACAGCGTTAAATTCGAAAAGAATCAATCTATCTTAGGTCGTCAACGATGTTTTATGACCATACTCAGAAGTACGCACAACGAATGATAGCGAGCACTAGGCCAATTACGATTCTCGTTTCCCGCACTGATCAAGAAGGCCGTGAGCCCCAGCTCAGCCATCGCACAAATCGTGATGAGAACGAAAAGAAATGGATGGTAATGGGTCTTGATATAAGGCATTCGTTGAAATCTTCCGGGAGGATTGGAATGAGTCTAAGTCAATGGCTACGAAAGACAAGGCGGGGAGCGCGAACCCGAGTTATTGAAGGTCTCGTACATCGTGGTACAGTCGTGATGTCCATGCGAAAAACACGAGGTAATCCGAAAGCCATAGTAGAGTACATGCGCACCATGAACGGAGGCCACGGACCAAGTGCGCCTCCACGTTCTCGTCAAGCCTGGAGCACTCATCGCAACATGTGTGTTCGGCATGGCGTGAATCGAATGGTAAGCGTCGCCAATGTCGAATTGCACTGGTTGTCACAAAGGAAATACATGCCATCATCATTCATTGCCACAAGTTTACACATATTTCAATGAGAGTCTCGCGAGGCTGAGAGCGCCTTCTCGCGTCTTATTTCCTACATTTCAGAATCAGGCGCACTCGAGGTGAACAGCCGAATGCAACAGCTTGCCTCCTATAAACCCCGAGGCATGCACGAAGATACAGCCATCAACTCCAGTCAGCTTGGATAAATTATCATCTCGATGGCCCCTCCATTCCTCGGGGAGTGCTCTGCGGCTAACGAAGCTATCGGGAGTGACAGGGACTGCCTGAACGCGCCAGGTTGCACTGGTTTCGTCCGGGTAAACAACATACAGTGGGAGACCATCTCCTGCAATTCCATGTTCCACTTCAAGCTGGAAGATATGCTCCTGAATCATCCATCAAACCGAAATTCGTGACCACATGCAGCGCAAAAGCCTACCTTCCATGGGACAAATCGTTGAAACAGAAGGATGCTGCCGCTTGGATCTTCATCGTGGCGCGCTAAAAGTGCAGAAAGGACTATGTCTCGCGCAGGCAGCCAAGCCTCTGCATAATAATTGAGTCTCCCAAGAAATTCTTCACCGGCAAGCCGCGAGGCAGCGGTGAAGCTTGACTGTCAACAGATCAGAAAAAAAGAAAGTGAGAGAACTTCTGCACCAGCGCACATCAACGATCTGGGGGTCAACTGATTGATTCCATCGAGGGTTAAGCCAACCGACTCTACTTGATAGATCAGTCCGGTTGCCATATCTTGGTTGTTCCTGAGAGGAATACTGTGGTATTCCATTGTCAATGGCGTCTATAGCTTCAATAAACTCCTACCACAAACATGGGTCATTGAACGGATGGTGGTGCGATGCCGGAACTCACCTTGTATAGTTTTAACCAGAGTACGTGCACACTGGGATGGTCGATCTCAACACCGATCTGGGTGGCAATAATTTCTTTTCCAAAATGCCTACACCAAGGATTCAGGGACTCGATTGCTGGGAGGAGACATCACACATACTTGTAAATGAGTCCAGCAGATGACAATTTGGTCGTAAATCCGTCACCAAATATCTCCTGGAAACCCCTCTGGTGGTGATCAAAGCGTTGCTTGCTCTCGTCGTACACTGCACCGACATCGACGACGATGTTGCATGCGTCTAGGACGACAGGGTCCCTGCTGCGTTTCACGTCTACAAAACCGCTAAGAGTGGAGCGGCGAAGAGATTTCTTGAGTGGGTACCTGCAGCACGATATTTTTCCGTGAGGCGCAGAAGAAAGATAGCCAATGCTTCGTCACAGTGAAAGGTCCCGTCGTGCGTTCCTATCGTCTGCAACCGAGAGATGAGGGTGGTACAGAGCGCGAGCACGGTAGCACTAGACCTTGACGTCCATCTTCTGCCTTTTTGCAGCTGGCTGCGACTGGGGCATGCGAGGGAGACGAGGCAGTGACAGATTGACGAAACGCCGAGTGGGGAATGAACCCGAGGGCCGAAAGAACCTGAGACGCGGGCTTCGCATTTACAGTCCACAATGCAACGAGGGCACTTAAACTGATTCAAGCTCAATAGCGACGTCTATGAGATGCTGTGCTTTACATTGTATACCAACTATTATAAGTAGAGTGGTAGTCGTTGCAGCAAAAGTCCGCTAAGTTAGAAGAAAGCGTCAATGAGAGGAAGTAGATACGATGTCAAATGAACACATAAACGTCTGCAAACCGAGCACGAATCAACGTTGAACGAGGTCCACCACGGGCAAAACTCGGACCAGTCCCAAGAGAAAGATGTCGCATGCAAAGTCCAGGGAATCAAACAAGGGCCAAGACTCCCCCGACGGCAAATCCGACAAGCCCAAGTATCGCGGCGCTCCGAAGTGCCTCCGCAGCAGCGATGTAGCCGTCCGGTGGTCCATATATGCCACCGGAAGCAGACTGTCCTGGACTTGGAGCACCGCCGTTGGGACCGTCTGCACCGGCAACAGTCGAAGCAGCAGTCGAAAGGACGGTGGTAGAAGTTGCGGTGGTGGTGGCATTCCCGGTGGTAGTCGCATTTCCGGCAGAGCTGCCTGTAACGCTTGTTGAGCCCGATGCGGTGCCAGACCCGCTCCCGGAAGCAGACCCCGACTGGCTGGCTGAACTTGGGGGGGAAGTGATGGTAGCCGAACTGTTACTGGAGCATGGTCAAAAAGAGGCATCCTAGGCATGACGATATACTTGCGAGGACTGGGGGGAAAGGAATATGGGTGATGGGGCGGAACATGGGGGAGAGAAGACACACCTGGGCGGCGGCGAGGACAGGCAATGCGAGACAGGCAAGCAGTACGGAGAGCCGCATGACTGGAGCGCGAGGAGGTAGTGGTGGAGGTGAGAAAGCGGTTGGCGGCCGAATTCACAGGCGAGTCAGCCCAACCGGGTTAGCTATGCACGCTCTCCCCGCACACACCGTCGAGCTCGTGCTACAGTACATCGCCCCCCTCTCCGACCCCCTCCCCCCGCATCTCGTGTCTGCTCCTCTTCGACAGCGACACCATTTTCTCCAGATATCCCCCGCCTCTCCCGTCGACTACTTGTGCTGGCCATCCCCTGACAACGCCAAAGTCATCGACCTCCTCGACCACTTGCCCTCTCTGTCAGATCAGGCCAGCTATACGACGCGCTACACGTCAGACCCCGAATCCACCTTTGCGCATGTGCAGGTATCCTCGAATCCAGAAGGACTGTGCATGCTCTTCCGCTGGGACGACACCCACGCCTGGCAGTATCATGACCTCCGGCTGATGCCATTCCCGTCTTCGTCTCTGCCGACCCCGCATGAGTCACTCGCCGCCAGTTCAACTCCTCCGTCGCGTTCGCCTCCCGATCTTGTCACCCAAGTCAACCAAACTCACGGCGACTCTTACTGGGACTCGTATGGGGCGACGGGCCACGATCTGACCTCTTCCTCACTACCACACAACGCGGATACTGTCGAAGAAGACGTGTATTGGGCACAATACGCTTCCGTGCAAGGTGTGACTTCCGTGTCGACGACTTATGCAGCATATCCTATCCTAACTCTGATTTCTCCAGGTTCCGCTGACTCTACGATACCTTCCCCTTTACCTATCAGCCGCAAACTCCGACTCGTTGATTCTAATGATGACGCCGACGAATCAGTCCCCTCGTTCCCAACACAGAATGATCCCGTCATTGATGTTCCGATTGACGCTCTCCGTTCCCGCCCTCGACCAGGACCATCTCCGGACACACTCGCGCGTCTTCTTGCTGCAATATCCCCGGGAAAGGAGGTTTGCGCTTCTGTCCATGATGGCCTGCACCCGCTGCAGCTCCCTTCGTCCCACAGAGCCGCTGCCCCAGAGCAGACTACGGCAGGCTCCGAGTTGATTACGCTCCCATTGTCCGCTGAATGTCTGGATGCAGCAGTTCTCACCCCCGTCGCAGTCAAGCTCAACGAGGAGGCACTCTCCCGACACCATCCACCCCGTTGTCACAAAACAGAGGATAAGGCGCTCTCGGAGAGCATCAGGGGACTTTACTACCTTTGGAAGACCGGAAGGATGGGTGAGCTGGGTGAAGAAGCCAGAGATACATTTTTACGGATCGTTCAGGAAGCCATTGCAAGTGAATGAGTGGCAGAATGCCTATATAATCGCTGCTGAGGCAGTAACACTAGAGGCTGAGCACACATCACTCCCGCAACCAGCCGATCAGTGTCAAAAACAACAGGTCTGTAGGTTGAGCGAAGCATGAAGCAATGCACTGAGCTCCAACAGCGCGAGATTGATTTGTGCAATGACTTGTGGGTCCTGAGGTGTGGACGTAAGGATGGGGATGTGCATAGTGCCGAGGATGGGAGGGTGGTGGATACTGAAGAAGTGATGTTGGTTGACGAAGCTGGTAATGACGAGGTAACGACTCTGGCCACAGTAGCAGTGGAGCTGTAACTCGTAGTCGGAGCTGGTGGGGTCGAACTTGAAGTTGCGATGTCACTGCTGTAGTCCCAAGACCCATGATGAAGCCCGTCTTCGCTGAGCGGCGCAAAATACTGGAAAAGGCCAGGGCTAAGATCTAGGTCGCCAGCACCGCAGCTGGGACACTGGCAGTAGATGGTGAGGGTGAGCGCTCTGAGCTCTGCCAAGCAGGCAATGTAGCGAGCTTGCCTCGTCTGCTATCTGCGCTCGCGTTGCTTCCCCATCCACAGTAATTGTGATCATCTCAAAGCAATGGGCATCGTCATCGTATTGACGCAACAGGCAGTAGGCACAAGTCAAGCATAGCCTACCAACCGACTTACAGCAGAATTTAGCGCAACAATCTAACCACAGTGACCCGGTGAGTGGTTAGAACATGGCAGGCCAACAACACATACGAAACCATTCGGACCATTGTCGGCACCGCACGAGCCCCTGAAAGCTTCGTCCAGGCAATTCTGGCTCGCAACGGCTTGTCATGTGGACTTACTGCCCGTCGTTGGAATATGTGAAGACAGTATGCCAAGCGTAAAACTTTCCGTGCTTGTGTAGGTTGTTGGTTACATAACGCAAAGATATCTGGTCCGGCGCTCTTGTCCCGAACGGAGTAACCACAACCGCACAGCCCTTTTGGAAACCTGTCGTGGCCAACGGCGGGAAACGCTGAGAGACGAGCAGACAAGCGAACTGAACCACGCTCTGTTGGGATGACTACGACGTGCGGGTACAAGGGGCGCTAAGGCACGTGACTAGTGGACTGGTAGGCTTTGTGGTGAAACCACAGAACGAACCCGACGTGATCGTGGACTACTTGATCCGTTTGAGCTGGAGGAAGGTCAATGCCTGCCTCAAAATATGAGCTCAAACCTTACCCTTTCAGTTTGCCTGAAAACACCGTTGTCAAGGTTCGTCGCTTTGTCCGCGATGACATCAAGACGCTTGTTCTGTGCGTCAAGTTCCTGTCCCATGGCTGTCCCGAGGGCTTTCAAGCTCTTGGTGACCTTGGAGATCTCATCAAGGTTATCGTCTAGCTCATCCTCGAGCTCGTCGTCTGAGCCTCCTGCTTCAAACTGGTACCGCTTCCGTTGCTCCTTTCTTGCTGCAAGCTGTTCCGCACTCTGGAGTCTAGAACTACCGAGCCCGCTTCCATCAGTCTGGATTCCGTCTGAGTCATCCCGCTGCCCGTAGGTGGCCGCCTGACCAAGGCGATTCTGAGTGTCTCTTATGTCCATCATTGCCTTCTCTCGTTCGCTCCTTTCATCCTCGTAGCGTTGCTGTATTTTGGCCTCTTGAGCAGCGCGTTTGGCAGTCTTGTTGAAGGTTATCGCCGGGCGAAAGATGGACCTATTCAGCTTCTTGAGCTCGTCAATCTGATCTTCTGCCCGATGGGTATGGGTCTTGGACACGTCGAGGTGACGTTCAGTGTTTGCCAATTTTTCTGTGGAGGTTATTAGAAAACCAAGTGGCGTTCAGAAAAATCTGGCGCACCAGATTGGTCTGCGAGGCGGCCCAAGGTCCCCCTACCAGTTTCCTCGGCCTCCCGAGCCATCCGAAGCGCGTTTCTAGTCGAGTTGACACTCTCTTGTTTAAGAAACCTCGTCTGTTGTTTGATACCCTCCACATCCTCCTCATTTTCCTCTCCGGGAGGAGGCTCTCTCCCAATCCCAGGACCGTCAAAGAAACGGCCAGAACCTGCCTTTTCCGGATTATATCCAGCGAACAGCTCACCACGAGCCCGATCTAGTTGAGACTGAGTATCACTGGTGGTTGAATCGACGACAGATGGTTCATAACTGTCAACTCCACCCTGGGATTTTGACCTCCCCGCAGTGTCGTAAGGATCTAAACCATCTCTGCTAGGTACATACGTGCTGGCGTTGGAACGGTAGCTTGGGAGAGATGAAGTACTGCGGAATGAACCGCGAGGCGCACCAGGCGGCGCAAGGTCAGATTGGACGGGCGGAATAAGTGGCTTGTCCTTGCGCTTCCAAAGGGACATCCTCGGTGGGGGTGGCAGTCTGGCATTGCTGGCTATATCCGGCATGGCACGGCAGTACATGGGAAAGAAAGTGCGTGTCGCGTCGCTGACATCAGCACGTCGTCGCGGCCCTTGCTCCTGTGCGATCGACGTGCTTGACAATGCAAGGACGTAGAGTATATCAAGTAGATAACATCCGGACATCGGAAGACAACGGAAGACAATGAAATATCTGCGTGACAAAAAACAATAATTGCTGCGTTACACTACAGGGCACCGTACCCCTCTAGCACACAAACATTGTCAAGATCTTCGCCCTCATCGGCAACGAGGCGGTCAACATCCCTCGCGTCCTCGCCGGTAACGTCTATCTCTGCTCTGTCCTTGCGTTTCTCGTCGAGCATACAGACAGGGTTATTGAGCATATCTGATCATGTGTCTGTGGGCATCTGCGCAACCCGATAAACGTTGACCCCTTTTACGTCTACCGACGGTCTGCCTCGTCCGTAGGATCGCGGCACGTGACCTCGTAGGCGGACTGGTCACTGCCGGACTAGCAATGACCTTCCAGAGACAGGTTCGTCACGATATGAAGACAGCAGTGAAGGAGAGCGAACCTTTCCGGGCGTTGGCCACGCGAGTCAACCGAGATAATCCGCCTGGAGATTGATGGAAACCCTGAGGGACTGGGAAAACAGCGCGCACGGGCTGTGGTGGTCATTGTCTAGACACCAAACACGATGATATTCAATTCGGGCGTGCACTATCAGATGAACTCTAGATCTCCAAGGGCACTTATTGAAAAACGGCGAAAGTTTGATTTGATAGGGACAGATGAGAGAGATTGATACTGTGCAGGTCACTCTAGAGTCTACATGATAGTACACGCGCCAGCAGATAATACAATTTTAGGTCGTGCCGTTAGGTCATTCTGATGACTCGCGAGCCGTCGGCGACACCAGAGAGGCTCTTCGCATCCACAAACCCGTTTTTCCCTCTTCGGCGAAGCAGCTCGTCCCACCAACCGAATAGGAAGTCGCGGGCGATGAGCTTGAACCAGGGCGTGAACGAGTTGGCTGTGTCATCAAAGCGGTCAGTAGTCATTGATCCTGCTTTCTCGGCCGGTGAGATGGACAACGTACATTGATCATCAAACAGGTTCTGCAGTTCCACCTTGTTTACCCATTTGTAATCACGAATCTCGTTCGTGTTCGGAGTCACAGTGACATCCGCCGTTATGAACAGGATGTAGTCAACTGCACAAAGATGCCATCAGAGACGGACGTTCGGTCATAGTTTGCAAAGCCTTCCTCACCTTCGTGTTCTCCCCACAGCCCATCCGATGGGGCAAGGTAGTGTATTCTAGTGAGATACTGGAAGTAGTCCGCGGGGGTTTCACTGCGCGGGATGCCGAGCTCGTGCTCCAACTTCCGTGACGCAGCGAGCCGCACGCCAAGCTGGTCCCGCTCTATCTTTTCGTCCTCAAAATCATCAAGGGGGTGGGAACAACAAGTGTTTGTCCACATATCAGGGAACGTGATCTTCTCACTCGCGCGCTGCTGAAGTAAGAGTCTTCCGTCTGATGGACGGAAGACGAACGCAGAAAAGGCGCGGTGGAGCAAGCCTTTGTTGATGTTTTCCATCAAGTGACCTGAAGTGAGACTATTGTGACAAGGCAGGCAAGGAGACCGACGGTGCTGCGTACACGTCTTCTTGTCCATGGCACCGATGGCATTGTCCTGTTCGTCAACAAGGATGCACCGCTCATCCATCAAGCGTGACTGTTCAGGGTCATAGTTCTTCAGATCGACAGTAGAGAGTGCAGCACGGGCAGCGAGAACAGCACGGGAAGGCATGGTGTAGTATGGAAAGAAGAAATCTGTGCTGCCTCGACTCCCTTATGGCTTTTTCGGGATCACAGCTCTGTTGCGGGCAACAAGTCAATATCTGGCATGTCGACCGATCTACCAAACAAGTCGCGGGTTTACATAATTCAGATTGCTCGGCCGAGTTTCGGAACTGGTGACAAGAAAAAAGCACATGCGTTACATCCCCTGCCAGTGTGTGATACGGATGCCAATCCGTCCGTACGGTTCCTCCTGGTGCACCTGCAGGAGGTTTTTGGTTGAAAGAACTGGAGAAAGACGCTCGTTCAGTTGATAGTCCGAGCACACGACTAAACGCGCCATTACATACCAAGACAATGGTACAGTGCAGCAGCCGCAACACGTGCGGTGCTAGTCGCCTTTGGGACGACGTCGTCGAATACAAGATACTGTGAACTCCGAAGCGACCTATGCTGCATTTTTGCGTATCTGACACACAAGTCGGCATCACACGCCGCGTAGATGTACAGTGCTGACACGTACTCCAGAAAGTTGTGCGAGTTCTTCTCAAGAGCCACGCGCTCCGCTTCAGACTGCCGCGACTCGAGGGCGTGATTGTCCCCAGGAACTGTAGGAAAATTCGATGAGCACTGGCGAGGTTGTTCAGCTCATGGTGCACCATCAAATACAAAGTCGTCGTCGCTTTGGACCGCAGGCAAAATCACAGCCGGTGACTCAACAGGATTTCCGAGGAGGCTGGGTAAAGAGCTGCCCCTCCGGCTAGCAGAACTTCCTCGAAGCCTGGTGTCTGCATGTTCGACGCTTATTCGATCGCGCTGTATTCCTCCCTCGTGGGCGGAGATGGAGGTGTTGTCGCCTGCCATATCCCACGGAAACAGAGCACTACGTTGGGAATGAAAGTTGTCTGATGCCACGCCAGTTCCTAAATTGTCTCCCGATGTGGGCGGTGGGTAAGAGGCATGGCGAGCTTGTCCGGGTTCCTGGAAAAAGGTCACCGCACCTCATCGCAAGTGTAGACATCGAGACTACCTCTGAGGACCGCAGATTTTTCGTGTTGGGACTATGGTCATCGATATCCCCCATATTTACTGTGGCGACGCAAAATCAGCGTCGGAAGCAACGAGGGTCCTAAATACGCCAGACCATCCATATTGTAGTCGAAACCAGTCATGTCCATCGGTGCGAAAGTGTCTTGTTCAGCGTGCCTATTCTCAGGGGTCAACATAGATATTTCTTCAATATTTCCCGTGTCTAGCTTCAATGGAGTGGTGGATATTTTCCGGCGCTTTTGGACGGGGCTACCCTCTTCTAAGCAATTAGAACTGCGTGCTCAGCATTCGTGAAACGCACTACCCAGGCACTGTGGCTCTGCGAGGAAGCCGGATCGGGCCTCGACATGTGCCTTGAAGCGCCCAACCCAGAACTCAACCAATTCTTTGGCGTGCACTAGTGGACTTTAGCTTCGCATGTGGACCCTACTGCGGACGCCTCACCACTACCGGGAGCGTCCCATAATAAAGTGTGAATCAGATCAGTCTGCCGTTTTTCGAACCTCTTGATTTCCAACTCGCATCGAATGGTATTTTGCTTGCCCAAATAGTGCATGCGGGTGGCCTCCCAGGCACGTGAGGGCTGTGGGGCAAGCAAGTCAATTTGCTGACGCTCACCTTGAGTTCTTCATCCGTAAGCTCTGTCCTGACGTCCAGGATAGCTCTCGTCCGTTTGGCCTTCCTCGACGCAATCCCGTGGTCTTCTGGTTGAATTAGCCCGATGTACAGTTGCTGTAGAGGGTGCTTGATGGGTGGGGAGTGTGAGGCATGGGCGGCGGTCTGCAAGTCAATTGTCCTTGTACCAGCGAGGGAGGGTGCAAGGGGATGTTCAACTCCGGTTTGGAATAAGCTGTACGAACTGAATGCGAATGACAGGATACTCTTACCTGACTCGACATGAGAATCTTGGTTCAAATTGGTTAGGATATGTGGCTGAGGACTCTGCACAACCTGAGGGAGCCCATCGAATCCTGCTATCACATCGTCTAAATTCCCGGGGTCAAGATCCATACCAAAGGGTTCTTCGGCCTGAATAAGATTCCTTCTCGGTGTTAGCTTAAGCTGAAAGTCATGAGGAGCGAATTACTCCTCAGCTTTCTCCTCGGTTGGATTAGGCCCCCATCCCTCTCCTAGCTCTCGGACAAGATCGTCCCCGACCCCTTCCTCGATATCTAGCCCGTCAAATGTATCGTCGTACCTAAATCCTCCGATTTGGGAAGACGAGAGATTTGTCGCTCCACTTCCTCCAAAAGATGCGTCAAACGAGTTCATGAGCAGAAGATCGTGGATATCGGGCAGAGTACACGCATTTGCACGAAGAAATTCCGAATTTTCAAGCAGAGTGGATCTCATCGTAGTCTTTCCTTTCGTTTTCATCGTGGGGTGATACTCGCCGTCCGAGCCATCTTCGATATGCTTTTTGTCCGCTATTACGGATGATCAAGAGAAAGAATGGTATATCCTGACATGCAAGACGTGCCTGCAGTGTTTATGTATTCATCCCAGTCCTGACGGAGTCGCTAAAGTGTATGTGCGTAGGGTCTGGGAACGGACTCACAGTGACCATTGCATCGAACTCCATCGAGAACACGGTCTTGGGATCGGCTCGCAGAGTCACCGCAGACGACCTAAGGGATGGTAAAGGCAGAGGACTGGTGTATGAGGAGCCAAGACTGACTTGACGCTAGGTTGCGCCATCTGGAGTTGGCCATCTGAAGATGTCATGGACCGAAATTCGTGTTCGACCCGTTTCAGAGAGTTGAAGCACGCTGTCACATCTGACGTGAAGATTTCTTGTTTCACTGGTCGATTGTCAGCGCTACCTCCTGTCCTTGGTAACGCTTACCTCTATACACACTAGAAACAAGAAAGTGAGGCAATGCAGTCATGATGTAGTTGGCGACCACGCACCGCGCAGCACCGACTAATAAATTTGAAGAGAGGCGGAGGGCAAGGGGTTCCGCAGGCGTGGCAATGAGGCGACATAACTGGGAGATGTCAGCAGTCATCACAGAACGCTTGGGAAGCTTCTTGAATGCAGACTTGGATCCAAGTGTAGCGGCGAGCCTGCGCATACAACCATCAGATCCCTCGCCGGTCAGCGAGCGCGAGCGATTACCACAGAAGGCCAAAGCCACTGTCTCGCTTTGAGAGTAGTTCTGGAGAGAAAAACATGGCGGGGGCCAGGACGAGGCCAGCGACGGGGCTGAGAAACGTACGACGACGAGGAGCGTCGTGACCGGGCTGAAGAGAGGAAAGGAAGGCAAGCACGAAGCCATCAACGGACGCTAAATTGGAAGCATGCGAGTGCTAGCCAGTACACGGATCCAAGTCTCATACCGTCGTCCAGCGTCCCCCACCAGACCCGACCAGCCTGGCGAACAGCTCGTCGCGGTTTCCCACCCAGTGGAACCTGTCCTCCCGCTCCTCCCCGGCCGTCAGCTCCCCCGTGGCCCATGTGATGGCGATACCCTTCACAAGGCCAGATTTCCGCACACCACGCAGCCGATCGCGGGGTATGACCAGCCTCGCGCGGGTCCCCGTGAGGGACGCGAAAAACAAAGTGTGGGGTGTCAGCGTGATCAGCCCCGGGCAAGAGCTATATTGCGCCAAGAATGCTACACAAGAATGCGCGCTGAGAAAGAGGCATGCAACGCACAGAAAACGCAACATACTGTGTGCTTCCTCCGCTCCCAGATGGCGGACGTCAGCCGTGTCTCCAGATATCGGATTCTGCCCGGTCTACGGCGCCGCTCAGCCATTCAACACGCATTTTTGTATGCAGGCTACGTACACGCGGTGACAAAAACCGTCTGCCTTCCTCCACGAACAACTTGCCACGAGCGGCCCGCTCGTTCCACTTCTTCCAATCTATCCCATCGTCCTCAGACGACCGGACGTTACGCGAGGTATCGAATGACCTGAGAGAGAGATTGTCTGTGCTTGTAGAGGCGTCCGATGCACGACGAGGGTAGCTCCTAAGCAATGGGACGTCGACGTTCTCCCCTTTTGCGATGCGGTCGGCAATCAGTTCCATGGCATAGTCAACATCAGTTGGTGCGTCCCAAAACAGGCGCAGGGCTCTGCAAAGTAGAGGTGAAGCTCCGAATCGGAATCGACAACGACCCTACTTGCCGTGCTCCGTCTACTCGCGGAAGAGCAGCAACCACGGGAGTGACATGCCAAAATAGGGTCCCGCCAAACCAGTAAGCCAGTTTGGCGATCCACTTGGCCGGCAGGACAAGAGTACCGATTCCAACGACTATCATAACCTGGCAAGGCAATCAGAGACAGACGACACAAAGTCATCGAATCCGTGACTCACAGCCAAGTAGCGGCGGGACACATCTGGGCGACGCCAGGTGAAGATACTATCAACCGACTCAGATTGATTGTAGGTTTTGTTGTCGAACAGACATTACTTTTTCACCCTCTCGTGAAGGTCTGCCAGCCCATTCAGAGCAAACAACGCATCCTGCTTCAGGGTTCTCTCCTCGTCAGTTTCAACTGGGTAAACGACGTGACTTCATGTGCCATTGCAAATCCACTCAAATCCTTACTTTCATCCCTGACCACAAGCTTTGCTTTATCTTTCTCACCCGACCTGTATGTCTTGAAAAGGCGCCATATCTCCATAGGCCCGATCGTTGTAACTGAAAGGCGTCGTTGAACCGCCTCCCCAAACTCGAGTG
>JBBPTT010000490.1:0-22830 GCA_038094175.1 Boletellus aff. lepidospora
ATGTCCCTGCAGAACCTGGCGGCATAGACGTACGTGGCATAGCCGACGATGAGGAGGGTGAGGCCGACGGCAAGCTTGCGGACGATCCACGGTTGTGGTGTGCTCGCGTGAGTGCGACGTGCGCGCACCTCGTCTACGACACCGCAGCAGGCGTGGTCGGACATGGCCCGAGCAGAAGCGACCGGTCGACGACGTCTTGCCGCATCCCTCGAGGACGAGAGATTACATAAGTCTGTTCTCTCTCTCGCTCGCTCGCTCTCAATCGATGACATTAAGCCATCTGCAGGCCACGCGCTGTTACATGCGCCTCGCGATGCAGCCTCGTTGCACGGACGCCTTGCTCGTCCGAAAATCGCTGCAGGACGCGCTGTCGGAGGTGTTTGGGCTCACCTCTGCGGGCACGTACGTCGACGTGCTGTCCGTGGACGAGCAGGGGTCGGAGGCGGTCGTCCGCGTCCACGTCGAGTACGTCTGCGCGCGTGGGAGTGTGTGTGCGTGTGCGTGCATGGGCTGAGCCTGAGGCAGGGATGCGCCGAGAATCCTGGCTGCCATTGTGGGCGCATCGCGTGCTTCTATCAAGTGCTCCGTGGTGAAGGTGTCTTCGTTTCTCCCGTCGCTCGCGCGTGTCTAGTACGATACACGGGACGAGGTACTCTACGTGACCCTCACGCTCTCTTCTTCTTGGCCCACTCCACAAAGTGGTCTATGATGGTGGGCCAGGCGGCTGCGGTGCTGTCAGCAGGATGCCGTCGGCGCACGCAAAACGGTCACCTTGGTCGTCGTGCTTGTCAAAGTCGCCGTCAAACGAGCGGATAAAGTCGGGGAGCTGCGCGGCGGGTCAGGCAGACGACGGCAGCGAGGACGCGCGCGCGCGCACCATCTGCCAGGTATCTTTGCTCACCGCCACGTCGTCTCGCGCCTGCATGTACTCGAGCCAGAGTGCCGTGTGCTGTCGCGACCATGCCTGGGAGGGGTCGGCGTGGGCGTCCTCGCGCTGGAGGGCGTCCCTGCCGACGCCAAAGGCGAGGAGGGACTTCCAGTACTCGAGCGCGGTGTCCTTGGCTGCACGCGGTCAGGGTCGGGCGAGGGCGGGAAGGGGGAGGGACGCACCGAGGCTGCGCTGGCCTTCGGAGCGTGCAAAATTAAACGTGAAGTTGTAGACGGTGCGGAAATAGGACGGATCGGAGCCCAGCTTGAGTTCCAGACGCGTCAGTGCGGCCTTGATGGCGTCGATGGAGTCACACCTGCGCGGAGACCATGTCAACGGGCCGATTCGACCGGTGCGAGGACGGGAGACCGACCCGATGCTCCTGCAGCCGTCCGTCCAGCCCCGCCGCGTCCACTCGCCGAGACGGGGAGACCGGAGCTCGTACGCGAGGACGAGGAGCTTGGGGGTGTGGTCGGGGGCGTCGTCGTCCTGCTTGAAGCCGAGGTCGGCAAAGAACTGGACGGTTCCGTTGGTGGAGATGGTGTCTGCCTCTGGATCTGGACACACGGCTCGTTCGCGGGGGGGGGCGCGGTGACGTGACGAGAGGGACGGGTACCTTTGTACTTGTCGAAGAGGGCGGCCAGCCTGGCGGTCGAGACGGGGCGGCTGTCGTGGTAAAAGGCGTCGATGGCGACGTCGAGGTGCTTGTGCTTGTCGAGGTAGCGCTTGGCCTCCCTGGGCCTGGTGGTGGGGGGTCATCATGCAGGCGCGGACGGGGGAGGGGATACTCGCGATGCGCCGGTGATGGTGCAAAAGTCGGCGTGGACGTCCTTGGCCTGGGGGTGCGGGCGTGAGCGACGGCGTCGGGGGCGGGGGCGGGGAGGGGCACTGACCATGGCGAGCGTTATCGATAAGCCGGCGGATGGCGACAGATAACACGCCGGACAGGGGTCGTCTTCCATTCTCTCTGCCCCATTTCGGGTTCCTGCCGTCCACGTCATCCGATGCCCCGCTCGGACCCGGCGACGTCGTCCGACTCGCGCGGAGAACATTCCACGCAGAACGCACGGACGGCCCGGGCGTGTGCAATGAACAGGGCGACCCGTGCCGTCATCGGATGATCGGGGTCATCTGATCCCCATCCTGGGCCGTTCGAGGACGCGGGTGGCCTGAAACGACACACGCCTTGCGATCAGGCACCCTGAAACGCGCGTCGTCGCCATGGCTCGAGCGCGGCACTTGCCGATCCCCAAATATAAATTACTTAAATATTTATTTATCAAGAGCGTGGGTGCGCTATCGTCACCTCGGTCGTTCGGGTCACGGAGAATGGGAAAAAAAAAAAAAATACAAGGTATCATGTCGTGGTGTCAGGTATCAGCGCATGCACTGCAGCGGATCAGCACAGGGGAGCGGCTGGCATCGCTTGCACTCACAGCGTCAGGTTCGCACGATGACACGTCGCGTGTGCTTGCCCGCGCGGCGGCGGTCTGCATATGGCGTAGGCCGTCGCCAAGCCTCCTCCGTGTCATCTCGGTACTCGTCCGTGGCCTGAAACTCTGCTTTTGTCCCAGGATGGGGGTCGTGTGGTGGGCTACGTAACGGGGTCCCGGCCGGGTGTGATGGTGCTGGCGTATGGAGATTGAGAGGCAGCTGAGGTGGCTGTCCGTGGGGCGAGCCAGGGAACATGCCCGGCGACTGTGTGGGGGCCGGGCGAGACGGCCGCGGCGTCTTGCCATGGGGATACGCCGCTGCGGGCGACGTGGACGGCTCGACAGGCGAGGCGTGCGGCGGGTGCTGCGCCCAGGTCCGGGGGGGACCACCGGCGCTTTTGGCGGCGTCCGACGGGGGGGGCACGTCGATCTCCACGCGGACACGGACGATCTCCTTGCCCGCCTGGGCGAAAAACGCACGCTCCTGCCGCTGGAAGAAGCCGCTGGTGGGGCCCGGTCTCATCTCGGGAAAGTTGGCGGGCGGAGCGGGCGGGAAGAGCGCCATGAGCTCGTGGCCCGTGGGCGGGGCAGGGTATTTTCGGGGGAGGGGGTTGCCATCCTGGGAGAGGTTGACGTCTGTGGGCGTGTCAGCGCGGGGTGGGTGCGGCGACGGGCACGCGGAGGTCACCTCGCAGCGAGCTCGGGGAGAGGGGGCGTCTGGCGGGGTTGTGGGACTTGGCGGGGGGGCTGCGCTCTGCGGCGGCGGTGGTGGAGGAGGAGGAGGAGGGGGAGGGGGAGTGGTCAGAGACGGGGCGGAGGTGGAAGGACATTGGAGGGCAGAGGACGGCAGGGGGGATTATATAGAAGACGTATGACGGCGACGGATCGACGGCGGGGAATTCGGTTTTAGAATCGCAGACAGACGCCAAGTATGATATCGTCGGGCAGCGCTGGATTGTCTCCGGGCCGTGACGGAAGGGGAAGGCTGCCACGAGGCCAGATCTCGCGCGATCGCTGCAATCAGCTTCGCAGGTTCTGCCCTCGCCGGCAACTTGACGCGGACAGCTCCTGTCAGCCCGACACGCCCGCGGACGGGCTCGCCACGGGAACCGATGACATAATCGCCTCCCCTTGTCTTATACCACCACCGATGGCGCTCAGCCCCGGAACGCTCAGCCTGCGCTTCATGCGGCAGCAGGCCCGTCTGCCCCGCGCAGAGCCCGCACAGCAGGCCCGCGTCAAGGACGACGCCGAGTGGGAGCTCCCCGCCGACATCAGGCAGGCCTGGGCTCCGATGGCTTATCGCGGCGAGAAGGCGTGAGTACCACTTGCCATCCCCGTGCGCGCCGTTGAACAATGTGCACCTGCACGACCCCGGCTTGGGCATCAGCGTCACTTACGAAACCTCCTACCTTCCATTTCTCTTCCCTTCCCTTCGTGATACGCCCACTGCGCACCCTGGGCCGTCGCTCTCCCCCCCGGGCACACCCCGTCCACGAGGTCGGCGAGTGTTTGGCAAACGCGGCGAGGAGATCGCCCAGCAGGTCCGCGGTTCCCCATTACATCATCGGATCACCCAGCTCACCGCCGTCGCCAGGCCTCGCCCTCGACGACGGACACCGCTCCCCGGGAGCACACGGACGATCCGGCGAAGCAGACCCGACCGCTCTCGATCTCGTTCACCGCCAAGCCGTCGAAGCGGCCGGCCAAGGACCCTGCCAGGAGCGCCAGGGACGCCGTCTTTGACACCTCCAGCGTCGGGGCTGACCTCGGCCACCGCGCTGCGTTCATACGGCCGGCGGGCGTCGATGGCCCGGCGGACCCGCCCAAGACGGCCGAGACAGCGCGCGGTGCTGGCGACGTCCCCGAGCCAAGGGTAAAAAGGTCTCGCACGTCCGGCGACCCCGACGAACCACGCAAGAAGACGAGGCTTGCCCTAATCGAGTAATCAAACGAACCCCCACAAGTGCGCGTCTCGGTTGCCGAGGCGTACATGGATGCTTATCATCACCTGGATCTGCGCAGGCAGCAGCCGACGGATCGCATCTGGCGTCGCGGATCGCGTTCATTCTTGTGCACCTCCACCATGTCTTCCACCGAAGGCTCCATTACAGCATTGTCCCAAATCGATCGTGCGCATTTGTGGCATCCTGCCATGTCAGTAGTTGATATGACAGAGGCGTCTATGAAACTTTATCGGGCCTGTTCTTGATGGCGTTAATCCCGGCGTGCCGCATAATTCATTCCATCGCCAAATGTGAAAAAGAAGGTCTGTGCCTTTTTTGATACCCTGCCGGTCTGTTCTCACCAGAACGCGTTCATGTCAGAACGGTCGCCACGTCATGCTGGGCATCGATTAGGCGGCCGCACTGCGGACATGCAGTATGTTCCTCCATATGTCACTCTTTTCCCGTCCCACATTGGTCAGCATATTCGCCGCTCGTCCTTATCGCTCGGACGTGGTGTGCCTAGCAGCGCACGTCATGTCCCCACGCTTCATTGTGTCCTCCCCCCCTCGTCTCCTGTGGCCATTTATATGCTCGGTGGCGTCTGCGCTTTTACACCATGCTTATGGCAGCGGAACGTATTGCATCATAGCCCATGCCGTCTTTCTTCACATCGTCAGGGCTGGCAGTGTGTGCGTGTGTGCAACCTTGAAGCTAACAAACGCTTTCGTTTGTGTTTTTACCAAACCCACACCTTTTTTTTTCCCCTTTGCACATTGGATGAGTCTATGTGCTCAGGGTTCTGGGCTTGCGCCGCCGTCGGCATCGGGGCAATGATATCATCTCAGTGTGCACTGCTCGCTGCGCTCTCGGTTTCTTGTTTTTTTTTTTTTTTGAATGCGCCTATGCCACAACGCCATTCGGGTCAGCGTCTTTTTTCTTCTGGCGACCGGCCTTTTGAAAGGTCCGTGGTTCTGGTCGTCCGGTGGCAATACGGGGCAGGACGCGCCGACCGACGACGACGGGCGCCGGCGCTTCTCTAGCGCAGAAAAAAACGCCACGACGAGACTGCATGCACGTGATGTGACACGGTGCCCTTCTTTTCAAGCGCACGCTTCTTTTTTTCATGATGGCGCGTCGATAGGACGGGGCAAAAAAAAAAAAAGAAAAAGGGGCGCCACATGCAGAGAAGGCAGACGAAGAAGGCGGGCAGGACAGCGCGAAAAAAAGAAAGGGGAAGGGGGTGGGGGGCGAAAAGCACCGCGATGATCCAGTCTGTCGTGATCGGTCGGAGCGCGATAAGCCCTCGCTCTGCCTCGTTTGTGCGTGCGTTCTCACGCCCGCCCACGCCCAACGCCCTGTGCGATCGCTCCTTCGTTCACATTCCACGACCGACGAACGAGGAAGAGCATAAACAGATCGGCAGCATGAATGGCATAAATAGCGCGTCGGTCGACAAATTGATAAAGATAAATCCATCCTGATTGATTCCGCCCGTCCTCTCCCTCGCCTTCCTTTTTCCGACAAGCATGAAAACAGGCGGTTCCTGGGCCATCGTCGCGTGTGCGTGTGCCCCCACGTCACCCGTCCTCCTCGTCCGTCCTCGGAAAGCTGCTCCCGCTCGCCGTGTAGTAGTGGCGGTCAGACCGCGAGCCCGCGCTGCTCTCGTTCGCGTGCACGCCAGGACCGCGCGACAGCTCCCCACGCTCGTTCACCCGCACGCCCTCGCCCGTCCCGCCGCTCGAAAAGGACAGGTAGGCCGTGCTGGGCGTCCCTCGTCCGCTCGACGACGACGCCACCGCCAGGGACATGGGCGACAGCGACGACGACGTGCCAGAGAACGAGCTCAGTTCCGCGAACCGCACCGAGGAGAACTGCGACGCGGGCGTCTTGGAGCGCGTGCCGGGGCGTGCCACCGACCCCGTGCCTGTCATCGACAGCGTGCCCGCGCCTTCCCTCGATCCGAGGGACTCGATGGTCGCCATGCGCTGCACGAAGCCGCCCAGCATCGCGACATACTCCTCGCTGCTCGCCTCCTCCCGTGTGAGCGAGGACCGTTCCGAGGACACGTCGGGCAGGGCAACTCGCAGGACCCCGTGCTCGTCCACGTCTTCGCACGACGTCGACGTCTCGGGGTAGCCGTCCCGTCTCTGCGGATTGTACATGTCCAGATAAGGATAAGTAGGTCCTGGGGCCCCGTAGCCGTACGCATACACGAGGTCGTCCGTCGCCCTGTCCTTTTCCTTGACCGATTCGCCCCCGTCGCGGGTGGAGGTGAGCGACGAAGAGCCCTCACTGGCTTGTGAAGCGTGGCGCGCGCACGCAGTACTCTCCCATCCGAGCGTCGCTTTCTTGACGTCCGGGTGCACGCCAGGGCCACGGTGACCGGCTTGACGGGATTGGATCTCAGACGGATCACGTGTAATCATCTGACCATCCGACCCCTCAGGGCAAGTCGCCGACGTGTCAGACGATGTCACCTGAGCGACCGAAAGACGGCTCATCCGTCGGAGCATGTGAGACACCGACATGACAGCACTGGCAGGTCGTGTCTGAGATGCCGTTTCAGACGGGAGCTGTGTTGAGGGTCCGTGGTGGGTCACATGGACAGACGTCCTTCGATACTTGGGTGGCGAGATCTTGAGAGGCGAAACGTCCCTGGAAAGAGGAACCGAACGAGAACGCGAGTGTCCCGTGCCAGACGTCGAGGGTGCGAGGGTGCTGTACGAGTTGGACTGGTTGAGCGTGTGGTCAGAATCCGTGAATTTGGATGTCGGCTTGAGAAGATGGAGCGGGGACGACGTCGAGACGGGCGAGAGATCCTCGAGATCGGTTGGAGAGTATGGCGAATACTTGGGGACGCTCCTCCCGAACGCGGGGTGTCGCGTCTCGCGATACGAGCGTAGAGTGTGGACGAACGAAAGCTGAACACCAGAACGATCAGCAAAATCTCGAGACGCCTGCCACCGATAAACTTACGGTCACCATCCATGTCACAACAACTCGTAACGTCGCTGCAGCCATCCACGCAGAAAACACTGACGGATGGCACCGAGCGGTCATCGTATTCACGGGCGACGTGCACCACGAAATGTCGATGTCCCAACCGCAAAAGTGGCTCGGATGCCAGACCAAGACGAGAACGAAATTCATCACGGCACTTGCAGACAGCAGAAACAAGTAACATGCTCGAAGGAACGCTCTCGCGTGTCGCCAAGCATCGGGTTGATTATGTTGGGGGAAAAGTGGCATCGAAATCGAGACGGTCACGAGTGCGACTACGAGTGCGGACATGATGCCAAGGACGAGGGCGCAAACACGCCTGGAATCATCCAAATCACTAAGAAACGCAAGAAAGTATCGAATGGTGGTGTACGTTCCCCAGGCACCTAGGACGCGTGGCACGTAAGAGGTAGTGCCCCGAAGAAGAAAAGCAGAAGGCATACCGAAGAGAAGTTCGAACGCAAAATTAACAGCACGCAAACGACGAAGCTTCGTTTTGATTTGGTAATCCTCCAGACTCTTGTGTTCTGTGGTGGTGACTGGATCGCCTAAAAGATTGAGACCGAGGTCCCAACCCGACATCGGTCCGTCAGGATGCGTTGGCTGTCGTTGAATGAGATCCTGGTAGGCTGAAGATGCAAACAGACGGCTCGTCGGACTTTCATCCCTCTCTGGCGCAGGATGAAGGAAAGATGCAGCAGAACGTAGGGGGAGATCGGAAGTTTTTTCGTTGGTGAAAATGGCATAGTGTAGGTTGAGAGCAGCCATAGCTTTTAAAGGGAGCGTGAAGGCAAGGCCAGCCTGGAATAGGACACGTGAAAGATCGTAAGTCTACAAAAGGATGGACGAGGTGGAGAGACACCAAAGGAGAATGACAAACACTTTTCGCTTTTCATAGGTGCCACGAGGCCCGTTTGCCGCAGGTGGCCGTGGTCTTGCCCTACATGGGCATCACGTACGATTCGAATTCAAAACGCTAGTCGTCAGTGTTCAACGACGCAATCGACGTGGAACATTGGACTGACCAGCGAGTGAGGGCGTGAGTGGGGAAGACGTTCGAGAAGAGTCTCTCGACCCTTTTTGATGTCAAAACTAAGTCCAAGGTTCTCCCGCCAATTATCTTCGCGCCAATTGTCCCCGATGAACCAATCACAATGTGAGAACGATGAAACACGTCACGTAAGTGGAATTGAAAATGAGTCGGCTAGACGTCGAAGAGTCTATCAGATTGGGTAAACAGTGAATCTGATGAAATCAATTATCCCTCTTTCTGCTCTCTTTCGTCACTTATGAGATGGCAATTTTGAGACCGTCAAACTCGTCTCTGTCGAGGTTGAACAGATTATCTGCAGGCAACACATTGTCGAAGATGCTACGTAGTCTGTGTTTTTGCACATCCGAGAGTCTGCCGCCACACAATACCACATATGTGTGAAGCAGCCTAGGTGGGTATTAGCGGACACATACCAACGGAAGGCTCCCACACTGACCTTATGATATTCTCCTGAAACTCGGCATCTCTTTCGTTCTCACCGTCGGCACCAAACGGAACAGGCTCCACTAGCGCGGATACCAGTGCGTCCAAGAGAGAGGAGCCATCTGCTTCACTAGCCCTCCGCAGGGCCTCTACAGCGATGGGGGAAGTCGAAACCGATGCCGGATCCGAGAGCATGGATGCATGTGAATTGGGATGAACTGGTGCGTTCGTGGAAGAAGGCGTGTGCAAGTTCGCCGATATGCCCGAGCTCTCCCCACACGTCGGTACAAGCAGCGCATTGATAAGGAAAGCTGTTTTGCGCCGCAAGGCAATGTCTGAATCTACCGCAAAATGTGGTGACACGGGTTAACGAGGCGGAGCGTAAGTAAACCCACCTTCAAGGGAGCTACGTAGGGCATTCCAGCCCTGCACGTCGCTGAACTTTTTGACCGCGGCAGCGTTGTGCTTCAGCAGTCCCGACAATGCATACATGGCCTTCGCTCGAGTGCTTGCAGAACTTGAAGAGGGCGACAGGCACGCGAGAATAACGGGAATGGGATCCAAGGACAAATACTATCGACCACAGGTGTGTTTCAGTTTCGCAGATAGAGTGCACAGTGTATCTATTCTTACAGATAGCTGGGCTGCTGGATTGTTCTGCAGTGCAGTTCCAAGTACCCATAAAGTCTGTGATCTCAGACCATCTGGGGTAGAGGGATGGCCAACGAACTCGTGTAGAGGCTCCCACATCTTCAACTTTCGGAGATCTACAAGGAAATAAATACCACGTGAAGCTGAGCGGGCACTACTTGTGTACCGTTTGCGTTATCGATGTTTTCCACGAGCTGCCGGACAAGGAGCCGGTCAGTTTCAAGAGGCCGTCAACGTAGCGGGACATGCATGCCATTTCCAAGTCATCCATGGCGGCCATTCGTTGATCTTCTGGCTTGGAAACATCGAGGGCGGCCTCGAGAGCCTCTTTCATGAGCTGCGCATCCGGTCTCCCGAGAATGTAATCAATGATTGCAGGGTCGAGATCTGTTCTCCTGGGTGCATCTCCCGGCGTCGAGTTCTCAATGCCCCATCGCAAGAGAGACTCCATGGCTGGTCAGTTGGAAGGAACTAGAACGATCAGCCAACTAGGTTGCTCCTATCCTGCCGGCTTCGGCATCTGTCGGAGTTTGGCGGGGGTCTAACTCATAAATATATATACACAGCCCGTTCTCATTGAGCCGCGTGTCGGCGAGGCTGGGTGAGTTCTCCTTTCCGACTTTGAAATAGTGATGATCTTCCACATACCATACGTTTTACCACATTCCGAATGCACTGTGTGGACGAATCCTTGATTTCAGCCTTGTCTGACCGTTGTGCACTCATTTCTGGTGTGACTGTGCTGATCATGGTTTCCTAGAGACCACCCGCTAACAGTCTGTTTCATTCACGAGAGGTGTGTAATCTCTCAGTCGCTGTCATTTTCTTTCCGATGAGATTTATTCGATGGGCGGACCGATCGCACTCTTGCCGCCATGTCCCCTCGTGTACAATACGGGGATGGCAGGGTTTCTGTGGAAATGCATCGAAATCTGACCTTTATTTTACCCCGTCGTCGTGCACCCATTCACTGCCATCTTACAGGATTCCGGGGATGGGCATGTGTCTTGCCATGTCATTACCGCGTTCGATGCAACGCGTGTCGGATGATAACGTGCTTCTTTGACGCGTTTTCTGCCTCGCCTATCAATCGTAAGACACTCATTGGTTCCAGAAGGGGCGCTGGAGTCGCGGGCATGGGCAACGATGCAGATACAGCCTTTGAATGCGAGCGGGTATATAGCTTGGGCTCGTTGGCGTGTTGTAGGCAGTGTTCTCCTGTAATCTTTTGAAGAAATGCACCGAAGAGTCACTCACGCCGCTGCCGCGGTTATTCCACGAACATATTCAACAGACCGGTTGGCGAGACTACAAGACCCTGCCTGGGTGGTTGCGCAAAACGCACGCTATTATGGCACCGAAGATATCATTAGCTCCGACGTTAGCGGTTACGACCTGACCACCCACGAAGACAGCGAGCAGCATCACTGGCGACGTCTCGATTCGCGCGGAGAGAGCATCCTGAGTGGTTTAGACGGTCCAGGTGAAGAAGAACAGGACAGGATGCGGAGGAGTCCAGAGAGCATGCACCCAGGTTCTCTTAATAGGGTCGCAGAGGAAGACGCGAACCCTACAGGTCCTAGTGACGAGCAGCTCGAGCCAGACGACATTCAAGAGGCCATCGAATGGGAATTGGAACAAAATGGGTTGTACGGGGGTGCGTTCTGTCCATATGTCTCAGCTGTTCATTGACACCGTCGACTATCGTTAGGTTCGTACCAGCGACTCTTGGCACTGTATACACTTGTGCCATTGTCAGCCTTGGTGACTTTTTCAGTCCTCGCAACAGTGCCGCCCCTCCTATGGCCTCATCCGAGTTCTCCGTCTCGCTACCCCCTACTTTTCCCCTCACCCCTCCCAGAGTTCCTCCTATCGTCGGCTATGTTCACCCTGGCACACCAACTCCGCGTTCCTTTTTACATCGCATCATCGCTTCTGCTGCGTCCGGACATAGCCTCGCTTCTTACCGTCTTCTTGCACGCGTTACTCGTAAACCTCTTGCGCCTCGCGTCCCTTGCGTTGCTGCAGGTCCGTCACAGCATGGATGATCCCAAGCCAACGTGGCAGGATCCGTCTTTTCACATCGTGTGGTGGCTTTCGTTCAATATTGCAGAGGTCTTGGTGTCCCTCGTACAAGGTTATCAACATGTCATGCTTTATCGCGATGTTATGGTCCCGCCTGGAAGGGAACGAGAATTTTTGGAGCGATTGAAGGATGGGGACACTCCCGCTCAGAGTAATGGAGACCCTATTGGGTGGCGGAGCTCTACAGAACAGCTCTCAGAGGATTTTCGTGACGACCTCCGACAACTTGAAGATCAAACTGGAGAAGACTCGCATGGGCACACAAATGTGGTCGACTTGCGCATTCAACACAATTTCGACAAGTTACTCGCCCTAAAAGCGAGAGAAGAGCTCGAGGAGGTTTATGGGATCGCTCCCATCGTATGTCTTGTGCCACCGACCTGCTACTTTCATATCACACCTGACATGCATCGACAGAGAATCCCCGTCTTCGTGTCGTGTTTGCAACGTTTCGATTCAATCATTCTCTCCGTCGGTCTCACGCTTCTTGTGTCATCTGCTTATCTCCGCTCCCCCCTCTCTATCCCAGTCGCGGATAGTTGGATCACTCCACACACCGTCCTCTCTCACAAACCGTTTGCCGTCACATTTCCAATTGTCTTGTTTATCCATTCGGCTCTTTCATCTCTTTATACGCCTGCAATTCTTCCCCGTATCGGCATCCATACGGCTGCGTACGTGAGCGTTCTCGTCAGCTTGATGTGCTTCTTTTCAGGTCTTGCCGTGTGGGGGGCTCTCTCGTAGCCCCATCCGGACGGTGATCGTTTATGCGGGGGCGAAGGGGAGATTGCATTGAATTTGGATATTCGGCCGAGTATCTATTTGGTGACGTGTTGTCTTACGGACCCTTGTGACGATTCAAGTCGTAAAAAAATCCCGTATTATGGATCGAACGCGATAAACACGCGGGCAATTGTAGCGGCGCAGTCGAGTCGACATGGAACACGAGGTCGCCTTTGTCGGACGTAAAGACGGGTTGCAACGGAGGCTTACGAAGGCTGAAGCTTCAAGAACAGGCTAGGCCCTAGGGGTCCAAAACGTCCGATGTTCATATACTAACGTACAGCAGCCACCGGCCGCAGCCAACTCCCAGCTATGGGTAATCCTGGTCATATCCATTGAATAGTCTTCCAGTCCACCGCGCGAGGGCACACCCTGTTGCACCAAAAAGGAACGACCAGTCAAACAAGCCTCCGAACAGGGTGTATTGGGGAAGAGAGGAGAACAAGTTGACGTCACCGTCGTTTCCCCAGTCCATACTTGGCGACGGAGAATGAGAAGGGGGGAACATCGACCGTAACTGGACTAAAGTGGTGAGAAGGTATATTCCCTGAAACAAAAGCCATTACATCAATGCGTTTCCCCTGACGGGAAGTGGGAAACAGACCATAAGCTGTGTTAATAGAATCAACATCAGAGAGGCGGAGATGTTGCGAGATGTAATTCGGAAAGCCTGATCAAAAGGTGTACATTCAACACACTTTTCATGTTGTTACCCGAACTATCCGGACTTACGCTTGTGACACCTCTGAGGACCACTCTGACACTGCTGAGAATGATGGCACCCACGAGGGCTAAACTAATTTGCCTGGATAGCGACGGGACGTTTATGCTTGGTTTTCCAGGTGCAGCGGGCAAAAGGGAAAACAAGTACGCAAAGACGTGCGCGATAACATCACCGTAAGATGACGTTTTGTCGTCCGTGGATAACGGTGGAGATAGCAGATTCATAACGGACTGGCAGAAACGGGCCGATAAGTAAATCGGAGGACAGGTAACGTCATAAGAGCACTTGCACTCAGTACCCTGCACACGCAATACATCGCCCATATTCTGCTAAGAATTTTGCCGCGGATAGAGAGCGCGTATTCAGTGCTCTCACGGTCCTGTTTCAATGCTGCCACCCTTGTCGTCATTTGTGATTCCAGGGCCTGTAAGCCGATAATTTCTTGTTGCAATGAGGCCTGATCTGGAGAGAGGGAAAACCTAAATATGTCACTCGCTCAGTGATTTGAAGGTATGGGACCTCACGCGCATCGCGCTTGGAAGTCACCCGTGATAGCCACGACCCATCGGTCTGAGGCTGTCATCGACACTCAGCCACGTCCCGGTATCAGGACAGAGACACACCTTTGAAGTTCCATATACCTCCAGATCGTGCGTGCGTTCACGTAAGTCGGACCGCACCCGCTCAAGTGCATTTTCTGCTGAGGAAATCGAAGCGGCAGAGAGGACAGCCCTTGTGCCATACCGAAAAGCTTGGCGGTGAGGCTCCCTCGAGTCACATTAATCAACAACTTACGCCTCACGCGCAAATGTGCCCCATGCCCCGTTCACAGCACCTAGACCTGATAAAAGCCCGAGGACAATGGTTCCAAGGACGACCAATCGAGCAACTGTCGATGTGAGAGGATTATAGGACGTAAATTCCGCGGGAAGAGGAACGAATGAAAGGGCAAAAGTAAAGAGAGCGGTAGGGAGTAGAAAAGCAACGGCTCTGATGTTAAGGAGGCTAGGAGTCTCTAGAGTCCGACAAACTGTCATGGATCACAGTGTCTGTGTGCGTGGCGACAATGACGGACCTGAGCGATATGTGAGAACCATGCAGAAGGAGGCCGGGATGAGGACAATAACGGTTGATAACAAAAGGAAGAGAGATGCTCTCCACGTATAGAGTCGGGCACTAGAGGAAAACACTAGTCGGCACGTTGATAAGCCCGTGCGAACACTTACTGTGGATCTAAGCAGCTGAACCCTTGACAGAGTAGCATAACGAACAACATGCAACACTCCGTGAAGCAGATCGAAAAGGAAAACTGCGCAAGGACGGAGTGCCATGAGTTTATTGAACCTGGCTTGGCCGTTGCTGTTGACTGCGGAAGGCTGCCTTGTGCGGGGGCGGCGAGGAATCCAGCATCACTGGATAGCCCTCTGCGCAGAAATGTGCGACAGCACAGAAATACAGAGATGCTTGAATCAACATTAGTCAGAGTTTGAAAGTGCGGAACCCGCGACGGACCTCGCGCCAAGTAACACCAGTTGCGATGCCAGTAAGGCAGTCATGTTGGATTGAGCCAAGGGACGTCTAACCTTAACCTTGGCTTAGGGTTTCAAGAGTGCCCACGTGCTACTAGACTAAGCTCGGTCTTTATTTGTCCGCCTGCGCACTCAACACGACGACGACGACTACGGCAGGGAACGACATGAATGAACTAAATAACAAGGCGGAGCCAACGACAAAACTTGACAAAGAACAAGCTACCGGGTCCAGCATTTCCCATCCTCAGCAACCTCAGCCTTTGGTGAGAGTCCCAATGCGTTTGTTCTATGTCTCGGATTCATTGACGCCGCGCATAGCAAGAGATCATTTCCGCAGCTCAGAGAGGCGACCTGGTGACCATTCAACAGCTCGTTGAGTCTGGAAATGCAACTGTGAATGACAGAGATGAGCAAAATGTGTTCGTTTCGCATGCCGAAACCCCCCGCCCAAACGCATATGCTGACTTCGTTGTGCAGCACGCCGCTTCACTGGGCTGCGATTAATGCCCAGCTTGCAACCTGTCGATATCTAATAGAACAAGGCGCCGAGGTTGATGCCATTGGCGGTGATCTTCAAGCGACCCCACTCCAATGGGCTGCACGAAACGGATACCTTTACATCGTACACCTGCTCATATCAAATAATGCGGATCCAACCATTTCAGATTCCCAAGGTTACAATTCCTTGCATCTGGTTACCCACTCTTCGTCTGTAATGCCACTGCTCTATCTACTCCATCAACCCGTCAACGTGGACTCTCGCGACCTGCAAGGGCATACGTCGCTTATGTGGGCAGCATACCAAGGGGATGCGCTCTCTGTGGATTTGTTACTGAAACATGGCGCAAATCCCAATCTGAAAGACGATGCTGGCCTTTCACCGCTTCACTGGGCCGTGGTGAGAGGAAACCGGGTCATCCTTCGCCGCCTTGTCGAGATGGGGGCGGACATCCATGCAAAAGATGTAGAAGGACGAACCCCAAGAGATATGGCCATCGAGCTTAAAAGCTTGGGCGCGTGGAAGCGCGCCATGGAGGAAGGTGGCATGTCTGAATTTGGTGTCAAGAAAACAAAACCGCTGAACGAAGTAAGTGCTCTTTTCATGACAAACTACATTTCTGTTCATGCTCCCAACAGAGAAATACGAAAATTGCCGTCTTTGTGTTACCTTCAATATTTCTGTACACTATCTTCACCACCCTGAGTATTCTACCATGGTATACTGGTATAGTACTCTCAATGGCCGAATTTTTCGCCATGCACCATGTGAGTCTCACTTATGATCTATTCATTTTGTCTTGTTGACGATGTCACAAGATCGTTACGCGCGTTCTTTTAAACAAGGACAGCTACACAGGAACCGTTAATCAAAGTCCATACTTCGCGGGTATCATTGCGGCGTCGATGTTGTGGGTGGGGTACGGCTGGGTAACCAGACTTGTCCGAGGTAACATTTGTTATCATTCAACTGTTGGTCTGGTCTTAACTCACCATCTTTGCTAGAAACACCCGAGCATTCATTCGTCCACTTAGCCTTTGCATTGGTCTTTGGTCTGTGCGTATACAACTTCTTCCGAGCAATCACCCTTGATCCGGGTGCATGTCCCCGGCCAGCAAACGACGGAGAGTTGAAAGCAGTATGTGTTTGCACCCGTGATTTTACTTCGCTGGTGCGACCCGATTTAGATAATAGAAGACTTGGCCTCAGAGGGACGACTTAATGGCCAAACATTCTGCATTCAGTGCATGGTGAGTATTGTCTCATGTTTTGTCGTATGACTTATTAGCTATGTCCAGGCAAGGAAACCTCTCCGGTCGAAGCACTGTCGTGTATGTGATAGGTGTGTCTCAAGAAGCGACCAGTAAGTTGTTTACCACCCTATATCAGTTTTTCTAACCATTGTACGTTAGTCATTGTCCATGGGTGTGGAACTGCGGTTGGTTCTCTTATCAACCAGTGCACCTGATTACTGACGGCTTTTTGCTAGTCGGCGCCAATAATCACCGTCAGTTCCTGCTGTTTGTGACGAGCCTCGTCATTGGCATCGCCTTGTTCGACTACCTCAGCTATGAATGTAGGCCACGTGCACCATTCCCTATGCCATTCAACTTAGTGTTCATTGCAGTTTTCACCACCGCCCTTCCGCCCGAACAAGTTCCTAGTGACTGCTCGCCCGTACTTTGCATTCCAGCACATAAGGACGCGTTCCTCCTCTCCATCGTGTTATGGTCTACTCTCCAGCTAACTTGGACAACCGTACTCCTTGTGACACAATTCTGGCAAGTTGCTCGCCAGCTCACCACGTTTGAAGTTTCCAATCTTGGACGGTACGGCTTCATGGGTGGTCGTGGTGGCCTCGCTGCAGGCGGCGGCGGAGCTGGTGTCCAAATGGGACATCGCCATCAGCACCAGCACCAGCACCAGCACCAGCACCCACACGCGCCGGGTTCTGAGCGGGGCGACGAGGACAGCGAAGCAGAGGGCGGGGTACACAAACACACGCACCGCCATGGAAGCATATTTGCGATGGCCACCGCCCCAGGAACATGCGGAGGGTTCCTGCTCAATCTGCTCGGGCTCGACAGGTTTACGCGAGGGAGAGCCGCGCATGGACTTGCGCTCGCGTCGTCAAAGACGCGCGCGATGAATCCATTTGATCTGGGCATCGTGAGGAATTGCAAGGATTTCTGGACGATGGGGCGGGAGGTTGGCGTCGACTACGGGCAAGTATATGACGTTCCTGCTGATGGATTCGAAGAAGCCAAGAGGCGAAGGGAGTTGGAGAGAAGAGAAACGGAACACGAACACGAAGCGAGTGGGGGGAGAGCCAAGGGCCTCCTGGGGACGCTTGGATTGAGGATGGGAGGCTCGAGTCGGAGGGGTTATGAACCACTCAGCCAAGTATAGTGTTCCATGTCTCCTCGACGCCTCTCGCTCCTGAACTTATTTACTTGTGATTTTGCCTTGTTTCTGTCGAACAAAAATTATTGTAAGCTTGAATCCTCTTTTCCCTTGGCCGCTTATAGCAGCTTAATGTTAGTAGACGTGGGAAATTGGGCAACGGGACCACCGAGTTTTTTCGCTAAAGGGACCTTGTCGTGCGAGCGCGACGACTCGGACGACTCGAGCAGTGTTGGACTCGGATGATACCTCGAAGCTCTGCTCGCAAGCTGGAGACGACTTTGGTGTCGTACTCCCGGCAACGTCTTCCACGACCAGCTCGACTTTCCTCGACGCCATCAAGGAAGGCCAATGCCCTCGCCCAGCTACGGGTCCCCCGTCCCGAGGCGTTGCATATGTCAACACAAAACGAGCCGCTGGCAGAGGAGACGATGCCTTTCTTCGATGACATGCGCGGATTCTTGCACCGTCGTATTCCTTACACCATTCTGCCCACCCCTCTCCCCGACCAATCCAACCCCACCGCACTCAACACCTATTTCTTCCCCGACTCACCGACACAGGATCAGCTCGCTGTCATGGACGCGTGTTTGCTCAATCTGTATGACGTTCCTCGTGCAAGACAAATCTTCGAGCGGCTCCGGAAATCCGCCCCGGCAGAGTCCCTTCTCGACGCTCGGATATACGACTCTTTCTTGGCAGCATATGTCGAAATGGCATCCACAAAAGAGCCAAGCGACAGGGCTCTGTGGGTTGAAGAGGCATGTTCATTGTATGAGGCTATGGAGAGCGGGGCGGAAAATATCCATCCAACTGCCCAGACTTATGCAGTTATGCTTCTTGCTCGGTTACGGTATGAGTTGGTTCCGTGACACGATAATATGTCTTACCACTTCCTGTAGGCTCGCTTCTGATCTTAATGATTCTACTTCTCCACCAAGTGCGGGGAAGCTCCTCACCAGACTCTTTGCGCGTGGAGTATCTGTTCAAGACGTCATATCTGATCGCATCTTCACCTCGTCCGACGATGCATCCCAGGTCATTCGCTTACTATCCAAGGCAGCAATAGAGATGAACATGTCCCGAGTCATCGCAGAACTAGGACAAGTGAAAGCCATGGGAACTGGTCATGTGGACCCATTGGATGGTGTACCAGAGGCGACACCGGTCAGGAAACTTATGGTCAGTCGGGCAACTTGTATGGTGAACACTTCTAATTCAGACCACTATGTTGTAGGATGTACCCCAGGAGATTGTCGATGAAGACGGCAATGTTGTTTCCTCAGCCCCAGTGGAAGCGGTCCCATTCAATTTGGACAATTTACGCAAGCATCTAGCGCAGGTCACCCTCGCTCGTCGCGTGCTTCCCGAAGATGTCGTTTCCCGTCAAAAATTGCTTGAAGCCTCTGTCTATGATGTTGCGGTGGATAGGCTCAAGCACGAAGCCAAGATTTTCGATGAAATTGGTTTAGGTCATGTGGATGCGGGTCTTCGACGTGCGGGCCTCCAACGATGGATGTGGGACTGGCACCAAAAGCTTCGCGCTCATCTGGAAACCAAGGTTGCCGATATCATTGCTGCCGAGGCTAAGCAAACTCGAGGTATGTATTAGCTTGTGATCATTTGCATCCAAAGCCAACATCCAGGAGATGCATCTACTCGTCTGGGTCCATTTCTATCCCTCGTCAAGCCTGAAACTCTATCCCTGATCACCATTCTTGAGGTGATGCGATTAAATAGCACTGGTGGTATTGCCGACGGCATGAAACTCGCCCGTGCGCTCCTCACTGTCGGGCGAGCTATCGAAAACGAATACAAGGCTCAGATGTGCAAGCGCAATAACATCGCAGTCCCTTCGTTGCATCGAGTGGGTGACCACAGTTACTTCACAGGGCTTGGTTATAAGAATCTACACGCACGACGGGTCACGGCAGCCAAATATGTTCAGAATAACGAGGAATGGACAGCAGAATGGACACAATCGTTGCGCGTACGGGTGGGAAGTATCCTGGTGGACTGTTTGATCGACGTTGCTGTTGTTGAACGCACAGCACTGGACAAGCGGACTGGCGAGGAACTGTGAGTAGTTTCTCTTCCTTCTTATGTGGGCGGACAGCTAATCATGTATGCAGGAAGGAGAACCAGCCCGCATTTTACCATGCATACGAATACGTTCGTGGTCAAAAGCTGGGCGTCATCCGACTCAATCCTGTTGTTGCCGATCGCCTCGCCAAAGACCCTCTAGGCGAAACCCTCCATCCTCGCCATCTTCCCATGCTTGTCAAACCCAAGCCCTGGCTCGCTCCAGAACAAGGCGGGTACATTTACAATACAAGTGGGTATATTTTAGGATTTGCGGTCCAGGCTCACTAACGACGCGATTTAGCACCGGCCATGCGTTTCAAGGACTGTCAAGAGCAACAAAGCTATCTCCACCAAGCTTCGTCCTTGGGGAATCTCGAACTCGTGTATGCTGGCTTGGACGTATTGGGCAGCACGCCGTGGAAAATTAACCGGAAGATATTCGACATCGTACTCCGAGTCTGGAATTCCGGCGAAAGACTCTGCAAAATTCCTCCAGCGGTATACGATAAACCAGAGCCTGAGAAACCTGAGAACTACGACACGGAGGTACAAGCGAAATCCATATACCACCAACGTCTCAAGGGCTATGTTCAAGATAAAGCAAACAATCACTCCGAGCGCTGCAACGTCAATTATAAGATTGAAATTTCTCGCGCCGTGAGTCCGTTGTGTGCACATCCCATCATTCTATTTACTTATCGAGCGCCAGTTCCTCGGGGACACGTTCTACC
Source organism: Boletellus aff. lepidospora (assembly GCA_038094175.1). Classification (NCBI taxonomy): domain Eukaryota; kingdom Fungi; phylum Basidiomycota; class Agaricomycetes; order Boletales; family Boletaceae; genus Boletellus; species Boletellus aff. lepidospora. Next base: position 20,281 of record JBBPTT010000490.1, read on the forward strand.
AGCCACATAACCTCGACTTCCGTGGACGAGCATACCCCATTCCACCTCACTTGAGTCACATAGGTGATGATCTGGCCCGTGGCCTTTTAATGTTTGCAGAAGCAAAACCCCTCGGCGAACGTGGCTTGCGTTGGCTCAAGATTCACCTTGCCAACCTGTACGGGTTTGACAAGGGCAGCTTCGACGAACGAGTTGAATTTGTAATGAATCGCCTCGATGATATATACGACAGTGCCGAGAATCCTTTGGAGGTGCGTCAATTCTATTATCTTGACCGCTTCCATTAATTCCTGGACAGGGACGGCGCTGGTGGACCAAAGCTGACGATCCATGGCAATGTCTTGCTACCTGCATGGAACTCCGCGCGGCTCTCGAATCGGAAGATCCCTATGCATACACGTCAACGCTCCCCATTCATCAGGATGGGACATGTAACGGTCTGCAACATTACGCTGCCCTCGGGGGTGACGGTAAGGGCGCCGCACAAGTCAACTTGGCAGTCACCGATCGACCATCGGACGTATACACCTACGTTGCCAATATGGTCGAAAAGATCGTACAAAGGGATGCGGAAAATGGCGACAGCGTTGCTCAACTCGTCGCAGGTAAAATTTCTCGAAAAGTGGTCAAGCAAACGGTGTGGCTCGAGCTTTTCAGTCCCCAAGCTACCGGATACTGACGGCTGGTCTCTGAAGGTTATGACGACCGTGTATGGCGTCACCTATGTTGGGGCTCGCGAGCAGATCGAGAGACAACTGAAAGATAGGGGGGACATACCTGAAGAACTTTGCTGGCCGGCATCTTCCTACCTGGCAAAGAATGTCCTCCACTGTATTGGTGATCTCTTCTCGGGCGCCAAAGCCATCCGAGACTGGCTCACCCTTTGCGCTAAAATCATCACCAAAGGCATTCCCAAAGAACGGATTCCCGAAGTCCTCGAAATGCCACGTGTCAATGCCAAGGAAGACAAGGTAGAGTCTCGCATACGGAAGGAACAGATGGTGACGGTGGTTTGGACGACCCCGCTGGGATTACCAATCGTCCAGCCTTATCGCAAGACGAAGAAAAGGCAGATCATGACGTCCCTGCAGACGGTCTATATCTCAGACCCTACTGCGCCCGCTGCTGTCAATGGTCTCAAGCAGGCTTCTGCGTTTCCGCCCAACTTTATTCACTCGCTGGATGCGACGCATATGATGTTGACCGCGCTGGAATGCAAGGTGAGTACGACAGCGTCATCGATAACGGACTGCTCACGGACATTCCAAAGACCAGAGACATCACATTTGCATCCGTCCACGATTCTTATTGGACGCATGCGTGCAGCATTGACAACATGTCGGAAGTCATTCGAGATACGTTCATTAGCCTTCACTCTTCTGACATTCTTCGTAAACTAGAAAATGAGGTGAGTAAGACAGTCTCCTTTATCTCCCTGGGGGACTTTCAGCTCCACGACGACGCTGCTCACCTGGGTGTCTGCTTGTTATGACAGTTCCGCGAGCGTTATGCAAACCACGTGGTGCCCTTGTCTTCGATCCAAAAGCAAGGGATGTATAGGACACTCGTAAACGCAGGCTGTCGTATTTCAGCTTCCAGGGATGTGGCTACGGAGCTCAAGCAGGGGGATGAAGTAGTCGATAACTTGCTCGACATCACGAATGCCGAGGGAAATGCGACGTCGGCCATCGCTGTGGACGACGCGATTACGCCTGCCACGATGGCAGAACCTCCCACCGTGCTCGTGAAGCGCCCCCGAGGTCGACCACGCGGTTCGAAGCCTACACGGATTCGGGTCGACGATGCAGAGCGCGAGAACGAGGATGGCGATGATGAAGACGTACCAGCGGCATTCAAGGACAAGTTTGTCAAGCTCTCGCACTTGATCCCGCCACACCCCAAAAAGGGCACGTTCGACGTGGAGACGATCCGCAAGTCGTTGTACTTCTTTTCATAGGGCGACACGAACCGTGTTCGGTTTCGCGGCTCGCCTGTCCTCTTGCTTTCTCCCCTCGTCCAACGGCCGCGTGCGCCTGTTTATTGCTGTCGCTTGCTTTCGGCCAGTACTTTACGCCACTCGATGCATTCCGGTTTACCACTCTGCCATCATTGCACGCCACACGTCTACCCGTACTGTAAACACACGATTAGTGCTACACGTAGCAGCTTACATAGAGCATAAAATAAAACAAGACATCTCTCAAGAGCGGGGAGTCGTGAGACCAACGATGTGTTCATGAACAGGGAGCGAGCTGTGTCATGGCGCGTTCACAGATGGCGAGCAACATGTTTCGACAACCCGGGTCGATGGCGAGTCTGGGTTGAGAGGTACGACCGTTGATGGGATGGGGATCGTCGCGCGTGTCGTCCGAGAGATAGCCACCTGGCGGCACAGCTCGAACGAGTTTCCCAATCCGATCGAGGAGGGCCTCCCTCAGCAGTCCCCCCGGGTGTTCGGTGCCCACGGCAGCTGGGTCGCCGTGCGAGGGGCTAGGACCCGTTGCTGGTGCTGGCGCTAGTGCAGGCGCAGACGTGACACATAGATTGAGC
>JBBPTT010000491.1:0-22829 GCA_038094175.1 Boletellus aff. lepidospora
AGGAAGATGATGACGATGACGACGACGAACTGATCGGTGATCGCGTCCACTTCGAGGATGAACAAATCCCAAAGCGCCGTCGGAGAAAGTCGAGCTCGGTCAGCCATCGTCGTCCGCGCAGTGGGTCAGGTGCGTATTCGAATGCCCATCCGGCCCTTCTCGACTGATGTCCTCCAAGGTGCACACCTCAGCCCCTCCGTGCATCGCTGGAGCATTTCCTCTGCCGACAATGGACGCGATATTGAGGCGCGTTCGTCCACCTCCCGACCCCGCGCGAACAGCGTCAGCAAGTCGCCGATGGGACGTATCGCTGGTAGACTCATGAACATGAAGGACAACGTCACGTCGAACCCGACGGAGAGCGTATGGACCGCCAAGACCAACTTCGCTTGGGATATTCGCCTCTTGTTCAAGCGTAGGATCACCAACCTTTTCGTCTCCTTTTCCTCTTTGAAGTCGTACGTCGAGGTCAATCATTCTGGCTTTCGCAAGATTCTGAAAAAGTGTGTTGCTACGAGCGCGTGTATGTAAGTCGAGCGTTGACCTCCTTCGTAGGTACGACAAAGTCACGTATAGCGAGGTGAGTTATGCTCGTAGCGTGTCCAGACCGTCTAATGCGTGCCATAGCTCAAAGACAGATACATGGATGACGTGGTGAACGCTCGACACCCTTTCCGTCAGAGTTCCAAGGACAAGCTCGCCGGCGCAATCGACCGCCTCGTTACCCTGTACGCCAAATGTGTCACCGCCGATGACTCCTCCATGGCTTTACAGCAGCTCAAGGTCCATCAGCGGGAGCATATAGCTTGGGAGCGTAATACTATATGGCGGCAAATGTTGGCGCAGGAGCGCCGCGGTGAAGCTGGCATCTCTGACATGGGCGGAGCCATCCTCTCCCACGAGGAGGAGAGTGGCACCGTAGACATCCCAACCCCGCTTGGCGGCTTCAGGCTGAAGCGGAAGAGATTGTCCCTCATCATCGCAGTCTTCGTATTCATTGCGCTTATCACCACAAACATCGTCAAGGATAGCCCCGAAGCGAACAAGTGCTTTGCAATCCTAATGTTTAGCACGATCATGTGGGCGTCCGAGGTACGTTGGCGTTGTTTTTCGTGTAGCACTAGGCTTGACGCGGTACAGGCAATCCCGCTCTTCGTCACGTCAACGCTCGTTCCATTCTTTTTGGTCGTCTTTAGAGTCATTCGTTCAGACAGCAACGACCCTATGCCATTGTCAACGCCGGATGCGGCCAAGTGAGTCGCAGAAACGCTGTCTGAGGATGTCACTGACGCACACCAACCCAGACACGTATTCTCCGTGATGTTTTCTCCTACGATCATGCTTCTCATTGGTGGTTTAACGATTTCTGCCGCGTTAAGCAAGACGAGCATCGATCGAATGTTGATCACGCGACTGTTGAGTATGGCCGGATCAAAACCTCGAACAGTCCTCCTTGCCTTTATGGCGGTAGCGTGCTTCGCCAGCATGTGGATCAGGTGTGTATTGGTATTCTTTTTTATCTTGTGGAGCTTTGACATGGGTTCGTAGTAACGTCGCGGCCCCAGCTCTCTGCTTCACGTTGATTCGCGTACGTTAGACCCTGACGGCGTGATTACTTTCTAATTACCTGTACAGCCTATTCTTCGAACGCTGCCTGCAGGAGCACCCTTTGCACCCTGTTTGATTGTAAGTCCGGCTCACTCTCACTGGTAGTCACTCAGGCAGGCGGTGTACTCACAGCTCGGGATTGCTCTCGCGGCCAATATTGGTGGTCAAAGCTCGCCCATTTCATCGCCTCAGAACCTCATTGCCGTGGGGTACATGGACCCCAAACTCGACTGGGCGAGCTGGTTCGCCGTTGCGTTACCCGTTTCTATTATTTCCGTCGTGTTGATCTGGTTGCTCCTCCTCGTGAGCTACAAACCTGCCCGTGCGCCGGACGGAGACGGCGAGATTGAAATAAGGACGATCCGGCCAACGAGGGAAGCGTTCACTCTCAAGCAATGGTGGGTGACTGTGGTATGCCTTGTGACGATTGTGCTGTGGTGTATCGAGCACGAGATCGAGAGTACCATTGGCGACATGGGTATTATCGCTATAATACCAATTGTTGCATTCTTCGCGACTGGCGTCCTCAAGAAGGTAGTGCCGTGTGCTATAGGGTGTGCGTCTGTTGCTGATGCTACCTTGTTCACAGGATGACTTTGAACAGTTTGCGTGGACAATCGTGTTCTTGGCTATGGGTGGCATTGCGCTCGGGGATGGTGTCAGGTCGAGCGGACTTATGGACACCATGGACGGCGTCATCCGCCTCATGCTTGAAGGGAGAACGCTGTACTCCGTTGTCATCGTCCTTTCTGCTGTTGTTCTCGTACGTTCCTTTCGTGTTTCGTCATTCCTTGTCCTATTAATCTGTCGTTAGGTCGTGTCGACATTCATTAGTCACACGATCGCTAGCGTGCTGCTTGTCCCCATCGCTCAACAAGTGGGGAAAGCTCTTCCCGGCGATCATGCCAACTTGTTGATCTTCCTCACGGGTTTGATATGCTCGACGGGAATGGGCATGCCAGTGTCTGGGTTTCCAAACCAACTCGCGTACGTTGCGTTCCTGTTCTCATTTCGCGTATGGCTCGTGCTCACATGGCTGGTACTGATTCACTAGAGCGGCACAAGAGGATGATCTCGGTCACGTCTACCTCACCAACGTCGACTTTCTCAAGAATGGTGTTCCCGCGAGTGTCATTGCAACACTAGTGCGTCTATTGCCAGTTTTGATTGCCAGCATGCCTGACGAGCGTTGGATAGGTCGTCTCTTCGGTGGGGTACTTACTAATGCTAGTAATCGGGTGAGTGGGTCATGCTTTAGGTCTTGTGCTCGTTGGTGACGATTTGTTGTAGACTTTGACGGGGTCGGAATTATAATTCATTAATCGTAGGTATCCACTGACTTTGTGACCTTGGGCCAGAGTAAATACCACTTGGACTTGGGCCTAACACAAGTGGTTTTGAGCGATATAGGCTACCCAGTGTTTCAACAGTACGGTATGGATTCTGCGAGGGACATAAGATCGATAGCTACATAAACCAGAGTGACGTCCGCTGTTGGTACACTCGCGGAGGCGGTGCATTGAGAGTGGCGTCGCGACCACATGACGCGCTCAGCGCGCTTGATCACATACGACTCAGTTCTTTGCTTGCCATGCCCAGTCGCGCTGGGCCCAGTCGGTTTCAGCGTTCTCGACGGGAACCCAAGACGTCGCAGCGGGAGCGTGCGCGACGCGCCAGCTCAGAAGACGATGATAACAGTGACGATGACGGCCTCGAGATGGATCCTGATGATGAGACGGGCGTCGAGCCAGCAGGCGACAACGTAAGTCTAACATGCCTTTCGTTCAACTTCTTTCATGCACGCATCGTTTGCTAGCATCTTGAAAAAAAGGCTCGTGATTTAGTTCGACTCGCGCTATTCAACGAACACAAACGTATTCCCTTGCGTCGCGATGACATCAACAAGAAAGGTATGACCCCGTCACAACTACACTTCAGACACCCCTCGCATGCATCTAGTTCTTGGTACACACACTCGTTCGTTCAATGCCGTGTTGTCTGCGGCGCAAGTCCTCCTGCACAAAACGTTTGCCATGGAACTCGTGGAGCTCAAGGCTCGCAATTACCGGGATCAAGATTCTGCCGAGGACCTTCAAAACGCGACCGGTGTCAAGAAGAGAGGTGCGACGTTCCTCCTTTCCATTTGTCTCGTCCTAACTGTCCCTTCAGCTGCTGCAATAGGCTCCAAGACGTACATCCTCCGGTCTACCTTGGACGCTGCCATTATCGAACAAGCTGCTGTGTCCCATGAAATTCTTCTCGAAGAAGAGATTGCAGAAGGTCCTGATGGTGACAACGACGACGACGACGACGACATGCCACGCAACTATGGCAGCGTCATCGCCTGGAGCACTGCTGATCAACTCGCCACCCTCGGTTTACTCCACGTTATTCTCGCCCTCATCTTAGTCAATGGACGCGTGATGTCTGAACGTGCGTCCGCTCTAGACCTTGTCTAGCTCCCCTTTCTCTGACCATGCCTGTGGGCCATCGCTCAGTGGACCTCAGAGCCAACCTCAAACGACTACGTATCTCCCAAAACTGCGTTATTCCCACCAACGCCCAGTCTACACAGCGTTCGGTGTCGATCGACACATTCCTCCAACATCTTGTCCGACAGGGCTATCTTGACCGTACAACCCCTGGCGATGGCAAATCTACGACGGGTAAGCGCCATGGGCGTGTCTCTGCCACACAAAAGAACGGAAATACCGAGGACGTTCCGCAAGCGTATGAATGGCGCTGGGGGAGTCGGGCGCACAGTGAGGTGGGCGAGCAAGCGGTGGGGATGTTCGTGGGCGAATTTATGGTTGAGAGAACGAACTTGGCCGATGAGGAGGAAGAGGAGGAGGGTGCAGGTGGAAGTGGAAGTGGAAGTGGTGGGCGTCGACGAGGAAAACAAAAACAAAAGGAAGGTGTTATGGAGAAGCAGCTGGAGAGAATGGTCAAGGGGATCGAGAGGGCTGCGGGTGGAAACCTGGCCGACGTTAAATGAACGCGACTAATCATTGCTCGTAGTACATATGCCGCCCATCGAAATGCGACCATGTACTCGGTGAGATGCAGCTCGCGAAGGTTCCGTGACTCGGGTCACTGAGGGCGTGCACCTCGCTAGGCCCGACACCAGGTTGGACTATCAATCCCGGTGAAAGAGGGTATCCGAAGATCGACGGAAAGCGAAGAAAACGACACGGTATACCGTACACATGAGTACATCTCAGTGTGACATCCAGCAGCTATCTATCTCGCTCAATTCTGCCTTGTTTTCGTCCATTCAAGCATGCAGACTCCAAGAATATGGTATAGATTCGTTGTGTATGGGTGGAAAGTGAAAATGTTGCGTATTTCAAAACTGTGCCGAGCTCGTTGTGCGCCGAAGGTAGTGTAGGGGGTAGCAGCAGGTCTACACTGCGCCGAGTCGGAGTTTATGTAAATTCGATCCCTAGTACTTCTGTCACGGTGCTGGCTGCATGTCTCGGCGCAGTGCGTCGACTGTGAAACGGAAACGTGACGAAGACGACGTGCCAGCGTTTGGTGCACCCACCGCGGATGATGATGCTTCCACGTCGCAACCCGGCCGTCTTCCCTCGTCCACCGCTCTGTCAACGCGTGTCCTCCCTCAGAGGGCTGTTGTGCCGCCGTTGTCTTCCCTCGCGGCTCGTTGCTTCGTGGCCCACGTCCAAGTACTCTCAGAAAACGAACGATCATGGGCTCACTCCAAACGTTATCTAAAGTGTCTGCCCGATACGCTGGTTCCCAGGTTGTTTGCCATGCTGCGTTCAAGCTGTCCAGCGCTTTTATCCCATGGATTGATCGTATTGGTAAGGTGACATACTCTACGGTATTTCATTCAAGCTAAAGTCAACGGGAGTATTTCTTTCGTGGACCGACCCTTGTGCTCTCCAGTGATCTGCCCGGTGTTCAAAAGCAAACCATTGCGTCGGTTTCACACAATGCAACCCTCAGAGAACTTCATCTGACTGGTTTCGACAAATTTGCCGATCCTGTCTTTGCCTCCACACTACTTTCTCTTCCTCGTTTACGTATTCTTGTACTCCGGTGCGGTGGATGGTTGTCTCAGCATATCCCTCTGACGTGGTCACAGTGGTTGTTCCAAAGTCGGCCCAAAGACTGCAGACGCAATTGGCAGTGCATGCCGGTCCTTGACCACCCTCAACCTCAACTATACGTCCGTCCCGCCAGTTTCCCTCCTTGGGCCACTGACCTCTTGCACGAATCTGGAAGTACTGAAGGTAGCGGGCATATCGAATTGGGCGAGCGAATATATGTATCATCAATATTGACAGGTTGCTGAGCTCTCCTGGGGCCATTTAGACTGACGGCACGTTTGCAAAGCTTCTTGCCATACTCGGGCAAGAGCCAGGCATGAGGCTACCCCACATGAAAAGCCTTAAATTTCGTCAACTCGGTCTCTCGGAAACCTCGATGTATGGTTTCATCGTGCGTTGCCCCAACCTGACCCGCCTAGATGTCTCCTTTACCCGCCTTCGCCGACATCTGCCATCGGCTGTCAGCCTATCCACTCTGGAAAAGCTGTCGCTTACATCGACGGCACTGTCCAAGACAGATGTCGTTTCGCTGATGGGTACCTTGCCGAACCTGCGGACGGTTTACTTGGGTGCGCTCGGCAGCGGCCAGGGAACTTCTATCGGCAATATTTCCGCCATGACGATGACGGACGACATGCTCCGATCGCTCACGGCCGTCCTGTCCAAGTGTGAACACATTGAGAAACTCAGCCTGGTCGGCAACACCAAGTTGGGGTTGACCTCTCGTCACGACGCAAACGGGGCGCTCGCCAACATGATTCGTTGCATCGGACGAAAGTGCAAGGCGCGTTGACCACTTCTCTACGTGGTAGTCTGAGTGTCCCGCTGATCGGGTCACGTACCCCCTCCTTTTTTTTTGAATCTGGGCGTGGTTAGTCCCTCAACCTGTCCGGGTTGCCGTACCTTCGTTCGAGCGACCTGTGCGGACTGATGGCATCGGATGGCAACGGACCGTGTAGACTCGAACGCCTCGCACTTAACAATACTGGAATTGACGACAAGTCGGCGGAGTTTCTGGTGTGCTGCTCGTCGCTCGTTGCACTCGAAGCTGCGGGAACTCGATTGACGCGTTCGTCTTGTTTCTGTTTTTATCCTTTTCTTCGGGTAGCGTGTGGCTGAACGGTGTCGTGCCTTGGCAAGGTCGCGCACTATTTTCGATTATCGATGCGTGCGCGAAGCTGGAGACGCTGGACTTGACGAGCTGTCGTGGGATCAGCGTGGCCGACCGCCGTCAGTTCTTCGAGGTGTCCGCCGCCGTTGAAAGTGACATTATTCCGTGTCATACTGACGGATGGGTCGGCAGGTCTGGGAGAACGAGTGGAAGAACACCCAGGCAGCACAAGACAAACGTTGACTCGGGTGCTCCAGCACTGATCTTGTGCGAGTATTCACACTGTCGGTCGATTGTCGACTTTTTTTATTCTCGTTGGAGTGTGTACCATTATGATGCATCGTTGCGCGACCTCTCCTACCTCTTACGTGCAATCACTACTTGCATGACCTGGGCCGTGGCCAGGCTGGTCGAGGTCGTTGCAAATGCGGCGCTCGAAGTTCTCTCGTGCCAAGGACATCTTTTCATTCTCCCAGTAGACATGCGGGTCGTGGGGTTGATCTCAAGTTCTTGTTTGCACCGTGAGGAAAGAAGTGTTGAAAGCCCGATAAGTAAACATCGCGATATCCAGTGAACATTTGCTCATTCCCAGTGGTTTATCGAAGCGATGGCCTCTCCCGAACCCATTTGTGCGAGACCTTGCACCAGTGTGAGGGGCAGCATATGGGACAGGTTTGAACATCGCAGAAGAGGGTTGTGCAATAAATATGAAAGGATGTCAGAGGTGATGGTGCAGAACGAATGCCAGATGTATTAAGTGCCATCTAGTACTTGGAGTCTTGGCTGGGTTGGCTCACCCGATCCGTGCCCCTGAATCATGCATGATCCCACTGCTGTCGCCACTACATAGTACGTGTCAGTATTTCTATTCCAAATCCAGGCTAGGTGTTCTGTGAACGCATGGTGAAGAGCTGGCGCAGATGTGTTGGTAGAATTTCGGATGTTTTCCCTGAGCCGGGTTTCGTGGCGTTTGTGTCCCACGGTGGTCACAGTGCAGCGTGCCAGTGGTCCTCCTTGAAGAGGCCAGGCTCCCGCTTGGTTGACCTCACAGGCCGACAAACCGTTGAGCGACCCACCACTGGCTGGCAGCGATGGAAAGCAGACCAGTCTCCCCAGCAGAACCCACCAAGAACCACCCGCCACCCATTGCGGCGTATGCACACCCGTATGCCATCAAAACGACCTCTTCTGCGCTGTTGTCCCGCTCGAACTCGTCGCCACACCATGCTAACCACACACGGCACCACTATGTCCCTACATCGACATCTTTGGTGACAGCAGAGGCGACGGTGCGCCGCAAACACTCTTCGTCGTTGTCTGCTGTCGAGGGTATGCACAGTGGAGCGCACATCGTCCCCGTACCATTGCCGACACTACCTCCGACCATCTCTGCGCAACCAAACAACACATCGCAGCCGTCAAAGGGCGTCGATGGGCCGAAACTCACGCATCGAGTGCGGAGGGCAGAGACGATGCCGGACAGCGTCATTGAGCCGCTTGCAGAACATCATAGTCACGATCAGAAACGAAGATATAATTACGGCCAGGGCTCCAGGCCAGAACTGTACGCTGGTCTACCTCTTAACCCCAGGCAATGGAGCACGGACGAGCTCATGACCTATCTCGAGTCCTCCCTAGGGCCGGCCAACCAGACCGCTACTGTGGGAAACGATGACGGTGCCATCATTGTGGGCATACTCACATATGTCCATGCACGCGGGCTTACGGGGCGTGAGTTACTGCGGCTCACGGACGATGATCTTGCCAAGTACGTTGTCCACCTCGTCATTGCATAATCTTGACTGCTGACGTCCTCACGTGTGCACAGCACCCCGCTTTCTGACGTCCAGCGCGCCCTATTGTTTGGTCGCTTGCATGCCCTTCGTGCTCGCGTTCTTCGCGGTAGCATTCGCGCCAACGTGTATCATGTGCACGAAGCCTCTGACGACTCGAAAAGTGACATCTATTCCCCGCCCACCCGGTCCTCTACTCCCTTTTACAATATTCCGGGCGCTTCCGTGTCTGCTGACGACCTCCGTCTGTTCCTGGATGATCACTCTGGTGAAGGCGCGGACGTGTTCCCGCTTTCCCCGGCCACGAGATTGTTCCGTTCTGGCTCGATGTCCGATGCTACCGCACAGAGGTACAGGGACCTTGCACGCATGCGCATGCGTCGCCGAGGCAGAGTCAGAGGTCTCGTCGAGACCTGGGAACGCGCAAGCGGGAGCGGGAGCGAATATTCTACCAGCGGGGAGGGATCTGTGAGCGAGAGCGAGGCCGAGTCCGAAAACGAATCCGAGCCAAAGTTGGGACGTCTCGTTTTGGATGGTAATCATTCACCGGGATCCTCCTTTGGCCTGCCGTCCGATCGACAAGATCCATCGTCCCACGATGTCCGCCTGCCAACGGCAGATGCCCCTCCAAAACTGGCCTCGTTAACTCCACCCCCTCCCTACACGTCTCATGGCGTTGTGGGGGACGAAGAGGAGGAACCTAGTATCGAAGAACTGTTGGCGACGTCTTCGAATCTGCCCCTGAGGGGTGCACGCGCGTGGGAGGCCGACTTTGCTTTGGGTGAGACAATGAAACGTGCTCCTACTTCCACTGGCGCGGATGCGGAGGGATCTTCTCCGAACGAAACTCACGTTCCAAGAGACGATGATCAGCCAAATCGGGACGACTATGCACGGTCAAAGGTGCCTAGGGTGCGAGGAAGCACTAGAAGCAGAGGAAAGAACATAAAGACTCAGAATCGCGTCGTCACTGCCATTTTTACTGGCTCTTCCTCTGAAGACGTGTTCAAAAATGCTGGCGATGGGGACCATCTAGTGGAGCATCACACGGATAACGTTGTTCGTGCCGAAATCCCAACAAATTCTGATCTGCAAAATAATTTTGAAGGTGTACTGCGAGCGCTTGAAGAGTCCATTGCAGCAAATCGTGCTCAGATGGAGGTGTTCAGGGTGCGCTTGGAGCGGGTCGAGGCCGATACTACAAGAGTGGAGGCAGATTTGGATCGCGTGCAATACCCGAACGCTCCCCATTCTTCTGGACTTGAATTACGACAACGACGATCGGAGGCAGGCGTGCAAACTACGGTAGAAGCGGCGGACCTGCCCAGAGGCGAAACCCCTGTCACACGCGCCAGTGAGAGGGTCGTGCTTGAAGGTTGGCAGCATGTGTACAAGAACCCACATGCGATAGTCGCAAGAGCAATAGGGTGGCTATTACCCTCTAGACGCCAGGGCATACCCACGCATGACTGGCAAAACCGATCCCCGACTCGCAGAACTTCCACTCATCGAGCAGATGAGAGACACTCGTCACTAGTGAAAAGGGGTGCACGTTTGGCGCTGGCACGCATGTCGTGCAGCATCATTCTGGTTTCATTCGCCGTCTGTGCTGCTGTGCTTCGGAGATTTGGATTTGGGAGGTGGACTCGCAGACCATGAGCGGTAAATGCAAGTATGCGTTTGTCGCCGTGAGGGGGGATGCAAAGGAGATCCGTGCGCTCGTGTTTCCATACCGTTTTTTCTTCCCTCCAAGTCGATGTTCTGTTCTCTTCAATGTTGCTTGCGCTGCTCGACGCTGATCTATTGTTATTATCTTGTGTTTTTGGTAGTCTCCCTTTACTTCCTTTTGGTATGTAGCCTAACTTTTCTTGGACCATTCTTTCCTGCCTTGACATGCGAAGATGCGTCTGGATTCTTGCTGATTTTTCTTGGACGACACATGATGCCTTGCTACGACCTTGTTCATGAACAGTTCCGATGATCTTAATTTTATAGCAAATGACTTATTATTCGACCAGTAAATGAGGGATCAGCGATAATGAAGTTGCTTGTCCTCTTTGTGGGTGCTGCTGAGAAGCAACTTGAAGGTGTGCGAGGTTCACATTGAATCACGAGAAACAGCTCTTTTTCATGTTCACTTTGGGCTTGTCCACCTTATTGAATGGTCGTCGAATTCCCAGGTAAGCTTGGGAAACTGTACTCCATCACCCGTTAAACCTTCGTTCTAGGCTCGCAAGCACGGTACCGTGACTATTGCTCCTCTCGGCTGCCCGAATGGGACACTAAAGCTGCTGGCCCTCGGGGAAGAATATCACACCACGCATTCAGATTTCCCTGATAACTTCCTGGTGCACACATGGCTAGATTACATGTTCCAAATACCGCAGGGCTCGACTGAACCCCGCACTCGGTTCACATGCCTTCATTACCCATTTCCGTACCGGTGGCTAACTTCCTGTGCAAGAAATGCCACACTTTCACGCTGTGCAGAGGGCGTATCTTATGGGAGCGAACAAAGTCATATATGCACGTCGCCGCAATGCAGAGCATGCTATCTCCGAGGAACGCGCAGTTGTATGCGCTGCCACTAGGAACGAGCCATACTGCATACTGCTTGATCATGGGGTGCCCAGGCTCGGGGTAATTCCAACTATGCTGTCATTGTACATGATGCTTAGCACCTTTTTACTTATATACATGGTCCGCCATCAGTGTTTCAAACAACCTCAGTAACTTGGCTGGCCCTGAATGAAGATACATCAACTCCTTTCCGTAGTCTCGACCGCTTTTTACATTCGTCGCATCTCAACGCGGCCTATCGAATATGATATAGGCGTATCGTGTTTACGCTTCCGCGTAGAGATTAGGATCGTCCTAACATATCGCGACTGAGCTACTAGTTGTTCCGGGCCAGAGGCACTTTGCGTTTGGCACGCGCTCACTCTACTTCCGTCTTCGTAGCCCTCACTTGAATGTACATAGTAACACTTCTCACCCTATATAATAACATACATAACACATACACGACTGACTCGGAGTCGAGTGACGTTCAAAGGTCGTTGAATCACGGGTTCATACTACAACTGCAACCGCACATCAAAAAGGAACGCCAATCCGTTCAGACGAGTTCGGTGCTTTGGTGTCACACCAGATATGATCGAGTACAATCAAATCCCCCCCTACAGCCGTAACCATGGGCGCCAGCAATGCGAATAATGTCGGAACGCTACATTGTCACCCAGGGCGCCCGGCACAGTAATTTACACTTTGGAATAAGCACTTCACCTGGCGAGCATCCGTTCAATAGCTTCTCTGCCGATATGTGGCCGCAGGGTAATGTGGCAGGGAAAGGTCAATAGATGACTGGGCAAAGAGGTCACAAGCCACAATCAAGTGTTATGTAAAGTTACGACCTACCGAGCCATCCCGTTGAAGAATTCCGGTTCAAACTCAATGTCCCTGCCATCCCCATCCTTCGCAAGACGGAAATCGAGCGTCGCTAGCGTCGTCGCCATCACAACCCACAAGGACGATTGGGCAGCATGTCTACCTGATAATGTTAGATGAGTATGTGTAAAAGTGCGTGAGGTCTGCATAGCGGCGTACCTGGACATACTCTTCTCCCAAAACCAAAAACAAAGTCTGGGACGTCGCCCGTTAACATCCCTTCCGCATCTAAAAATCGCTCTGGAATAAATTCGTCTGGGTTGGGATATCGAGTTACGTCGCGGCTCATCCCCCTGAAGTCATCAACATTCATCCCCAAGCAAGCCATGTCAATTACATACCAGGTATTTCCGAAGACGGTCGCACCTGTCAAATAATCGTCACTACAATCAGGTCTCGTGAATACAGGTGAAATACCTTTTGGGATGTAGAAACCGTTGTAGATGTCGCTCTTCGTAGTCGCATGGGCCCCTGGGGGGTGAGCATCAATAACGTTGTTTAGAAAGTGAACTTCACGATCGTACCGAGGGGAAAAGGTGGCTGCCATCGCAATGTCTCGCGCAAGATTGCATCGATGTATGGCAAGGAAGGTCTGTCACCAAAATCAGGCAATCTATCTGTTCCCACAACCGTGTCGATGTCTGCCTGTGCGCGCTTCCGAATGCGAGGGTTCTTGACCATCGCAAGTGTAAACGTTGCCAGCGCAGAACTTGTCTGAGTGCATACTGAGTACCGCATTCATCCTCCGCACAACACGACACACCGTTTCCACAGATGCTGCAACCGGCGAACAATCAGGTTTCTGAGTGACAGACCATGTTCCTAGAGCATACCTACGAGTGCAGTGGAGGCGGCCCCTTTGAGAGCTTTCTCATACTGTGAGCGATACGAATCGTCGAACTTGACCATCTGAGCAATGTGATCCGACACCATCGAGGGATTCACATCTTCCTTGGAAGCCTAAACCACCGCATTCTCAGCTTGTTTACAATGCATGCAAACGGGACCGTACCAAGCGCCTCTGAACATGCTGATATGGTGCCTCTACCATCGTTTCGCCCAACTCCCTCGATTTTCTTGCCTCATGTTTGATTGAAGACCCAGGGAGCCAATCAGGCATGTGCAACACTTCCAACAACATCAAGCAAAGTGGCACTTCAAATATACGCAAAAACGCACGAAATGGGAAAGTCTTTAAAAGAATCGCCTTCTCGGGCAGTAATGCCTCAAGTGAAGCTTCGATGAAACGGTGGGCAATCGATACCATCTCATCATCCCGGGGACTTGGATCATAATCATATACAGAGCGCATGGTCACTGAAGAAGCGAACCTACGGACCTCTGAGGATCCATATTCATGATTCACATCGAACAAAAACATGCTTACGTCGCGTAGTGAGACATATAGTTGCTAGGTTCATCCATTATGTTCAGGACCAGCTGTCGCGCCTTGTGCAGCTGCACTGGATAAAAATCGACAGCAGCTTCGGCACGAAATGTCTGGTGGAATATCCGTCGGCACAATCGCCAATAATCCCCGTACGGCGTCAGAGCAAAGTCGAAGTCATGCCCGTAGCTGCAGGTATCCGCAGCCGTTCGATGACAACGAGGCTCCATGAAAGGATGTACTCACGGACTAACTGAAGCGACGGAAGGACGATCAGAATATATTTGTGATCGTTTCTCAAGAAGCTCGGTTGCGACAGAGGGTGTGTTTAGGATGACGATGTCCATGCCTAAAAGTCGAATGTAGATGATGTCACCTAACGACCCGGGCTGTCAACATCATCCATTTCCAGCGTCCTGTCACAGTGCCCACCGTACGTTGAGCGTAACGCTGTGTATGACCTGAAGGGTTCCCGAGTGTTGATAGAAAGGGCGCTTCCCAGAAGCGGTAGAGGGGTAGGGCCGGGTGGGAGGGGATATCCCTTCCTCTCGATACCATTGCGGATGAAACGGCGAATTATATCGATGAATAGTACTGTCAGCGGGATGAGTGTGGCAAGCAGGGCAGTTGACATGGACCACTCCATCTCTACTGTGGTTAGGTCCTGTTTAGTTTGTCCTGAGTTCCAACTTTAGTGGTCGGCTATGTAGGTCACCTGATCCTGGAGATCACCGGGCTCAGTGGCAGCAACGTGCCTACTGCACCCAAGGAAGTGATCCAGCCCCCTCCACCTCATTCCTGAGTGCACAATGCACTCTCACTCTAGTACATCTTCTCAATCAACCCACTCTCAGTCCTCAAGATGATCCCTATGTTTAAACAGCATTATAAATCCTGCTGAAATCAGCCAAGTGACCAGGACAAGGAAATCAAACTTGAAGACCTCTTGCCCTCATGGGCATATGCAAGAATTTGTGCACTTTCTTGTGTTACACCACACTGTGACTAATAATAATTTCACACTTACTACATTCCAAGAGGTGGCTGAAACACCACAACAACCCCATGCTAGCAAGCATGCAATCAAGCAAGAGACGGTCTCTTAGACCATGGGTAGAAGGGGGTAAAGACCAAGTGAACTTGGCTAGGGGATAGCCAGAGGTTCCTCGAGTATATATACATACTATAGTATATACATGTTGTACCTACATCTACAATCTACAATGAGGAGTCTGCATGTATCTACATGCGCTAGGCATAAGGCATCATAAGGGAAGTGAGTCCACACCTGATACATAAGGCATCAAGGGTCGTGAATGATCGTAGTAGGAATCGTGGCAGAGATCGTGAAGTGGCCATAGCCTCGTAATTTAATCGTAAGAGTGTCAGATAAGATAAGATGAGATGAGATAAGGTGAAATCAAAGTCTCAGAATATCGTCCTGTAACAGTGGCTACACATCTCAATAGGATATTCCCTGTTGGCCAAGATTAAGGCTGCTAAAGTTCTGTTCTGTCCAGTTCAGGCCCCCCTTGAGGTGAACCTGAACCTGAACTGAACCTACATGAACTAGTTTATGTAGGTTCAGAACCAGTTTAGAACTAGTTCAGAACCTGAACTTCACATCAAAAATTCAAACACTTGTAAAGGTTCATTTCAGGATATAATTGACATGTTTACACAACATACAAATCTATTCAACTTCTGTAGCTCAAGGCCACATTTTCCATTGTAGAGCTTCAGCTACCATATTATCACAGCCATATCACTGCATTGTTTTGCACTACCACATTGTCATGTCATATGATTGTGTTCCACTGTATTGACATGTCAACTGGTTGTATTGTCACATAATGTGTACAATTGCATTTATCAGGTTATTATGGCCATGTCATCATGTTGTGTGGTAGTGACACAAGGCTGTGTCATTTGTCATGTCATAACTGGTTATATCACATATAGTGGTTCAAAAAAGTGTCCCAATGTTGTGGCATTTTGGACAAATGGTTTAATTGCCAGAGATATAGGACAAATAAAACCAAACACTTGCAAGATGAAAGATAGTACTTGCTCTTGGCATTCTAACCCCACTTAGGTCATGTGATTTGGTTGTCATGGCATTAAGATATAACCATTTTGAAATGACATGTCATTGGGACACTTATTTGAGTATCATTTCAAATCTGTACTTATCACTGTATTGATCCTTCTAGGCATCCTTTCTATCAATCTTTGACACTCTCCAATATCAATCTTACTTCACTCCACTACAATCCTCTTTTAAAGTTCCAATTCTCTTCTAGATGATCTTGGATAGCTGTTGAGCTTTTTTTCAGTATTTATCAGATCTGTTCAATGGAGGTGAGGTTTGGAGACTGAGCTAGAAAGTACAGAAGCTTTATTCCATGAAAACCAAGTCAATATTGAGCACTTTTGGAGAGTGCTTGAAGCCATCATTTTGTTGAAAGAGGATGCTCTTCTTAAAAATCCTTCAACTCTCTATACTTGGAAGCAGATTATCCTCTAAAATGGAAATATGTTTCTCAGCATTCATCTTGCCCTCCACCTCTACCAGAATCTCCACATTATTCCATCCTATATATCTCCAAATGACCAAGGAACCTCCTTCAACTGTGCTCCACAAAGGTTTGTCTGCCATTTTCTATACATATTTCCCTTCATCTGACATAATCCTGTTAATTTTCATCTCATATGACCAAATGGCTCTGGTCTAGTCCTTCACAGCTCAGTTTTAGTGCTTGAAAGAAAAGCTAGGCACTATTTTCTATGTCTGACAGACAAGAGAGGCTTCCTTTTGTTGATTGTATTATTTAATGAAACAGACTTGAGGACACTGTGAATAGGAAGAGATGGGACAGAGGAGAGTAGAACTGACAAGATGGGTGACTCACCCAGCATGTTCAGCCTTCACAGTAGAAATACTAGAGATAAATCACCTTCTATCAATAGAAGAAAGCTCAGAAGAACATCCTAGTTTGATGTTTTCCTTTTCTAGAAGGAGTTTGTTGATGAACCTAGCTATAATAAACTTTCCTAGACCAGTCTGAGAGGAAATCTGATGAATAAAGAGGCCAGATTCAGTGAGAAAGAAGATATTAGCTTTAATAGAGATGAAAATGGATTTCTTGATGATAATGGAGTAACTAAACAGGATATATACTCTTTGTATATCTGGAGTTTATGTAATTTAGATAAGTAACTAGGTTCAAGGCATAGCCTCCATCAGAAGCTGTCAAATTCTTGTGTTATTCAATAAATAATGGATGGTAGAATGATGCTCAAATAAGTGTCCCAATGACATGTTATCTTAAAATGGTTATATCTCAGTGCCATGACAACCAAATCACATGATCTAAGTGGGGTTAGGATGCCAAGAGCAAGTACTATATTCCATCCTACAAGTATTTGGTCTTATTTGTCCTATATCTCTGGCAGTTGGCATTCTGAGTCAGTCAAAGGCATGTGACTGACCCAGAATAGAGTCCACACATGAGTTAGCGAAGTGGCATGCAACTTGCCCAGTGCCACTTCACTCACAACCTTGCTCGTCATTGACTCGTCACACACATGTTGACACACTCATCACTCCCTGTCCTTTTCACTCCCCCTGAATACTCTCCATCATGCAGCTTCCAGCAGCCCCTGCTCTCCCGGACTTTGGAGGCATCATCCACGATGGGAATTCCAACAGCTCATAGACCTCGGGCTGACCCAGCAGCAAGCCATTGCAGTCCTCACTCAGCAATAGAACACCCAGCATGAGAGAGACTGCCAGGAAGCTGAGTGAAGACAGAGAGAGGCTGAGCAGGCAGAGGCAAAGGAGAGAGAGTGACAGGCTGAAGAGTAGTGACAGAGGGAGGAAGAGGAGGTGCAAATTCTAAAGGAGGAGCAGAAGAAAAACAAAGGGAAGTTTGCTCTGATCCCTAATGTGCCTGTCTCCTCAGAACCCATTGTCCTACCATCCCAAGTAGCCCTTTGGAAGATACAACAACACAAATTCTGTGAACTCTGGTATTTCACCAATGAGGGACTCAATGTGGCAGACACTTTGCTCTCCTATGCAGCTGACAACAACACTCTTTCCCTAGTCACCTCCCCTGATGGCAATCCCACCTGGGTGCCAGCAATCAACACAGATGACAAAGCCAAAGTCACCCAGGACGAACATCTCTCAATGGAACAGTTTGGTCAATCTTTGATCAGGATCATCGACTTCTTCATTGATCATGGATGGGACGAACCACATATCAACATGCACATCCGCTTCTGGTCAGTGATAGAGAACCACAAGTGGTGCAACTCGCACAACCACAATCACCAGCATGCACTCCTAGTCTACCAAGGTCAACAGCATTGTAAATGGCACAACTGCATCACCTCCTCCTGCACCTTCAATCTTTCGATCATCAACAAAGAAGTCCTCAGGGACACCCTCGACAACATCCTTGTCCAGCTCAGGACTGACCAGTTGGACACCATCACATTAAGCTTCCATCTCTTCTAGATGGTGAAATCAAGCTAACGAGCTCCCTTTTCCCTCTCCCTCACACCTCTCCACATCCCCTTGGATCCATGTCTCTACCTATCCTTGACACCCCGTCAACAGACCCAAAATTTTTCCTTGACACCCTGTCAACAGACCATGCTGTCCCATCGTGACAACTAGGCTCTGAATGAGAAAGTTGCTGCCCTGAACCATGCACTCGCCACTTGGGGCAGTGCACCCAGGATGCCAGCCTACACTACCCATCACCCGATGGGCAGCTCCAAGCACCAGACCTCCCCACCTCTCCCCCCACCTGGGGTCAATAGCAAATGTCTTCATTCCTTTTGAGCCATCTCATTGTCAGTGCTCCTCAATGCCTGTGCAGTATGCCTGGGCCGGCATTGGCATGACATCCTGTCATGCAACAACAAAAAAACCTGGGACCAGAAATATGACACCTTTGTCAAGCGCACGGGAAGTGGCCTCATCACCCGTAAAGATGGGCACATCCTCTGTTGCAAGTGGCAATGCCCAGGAGGTTGTTCCCTATCTCACTGCCCTCTCCATGTGTGCTCAGGATGTGGAGTGAATGTACATAGTGCCCAAGACTGCCCACAAGCTCAGAAACCACACCCCAACCACACCATACAGAGTCAGTGAGTGGAAGTCAGCCCTGAGGATGGCTGACAAACTGGGACAATTCGTGGGCATACCTCAGGATTCAAGAACAGGTTTTATAGTAAATTTTCCTCCCCTCTCTCATGTACAAACCCCCCTCAATACAAATTCTGTGGACTCATACCATGACATCTTTAATAAGTCCATCCAGAATGAGGTTTCCAAACAGCACTACATTGGCCCCTACTCCTTGGATGAACTAATTGCACTAATTGGCCCAATACAATCTTCTCCCATTTCTATCATATCCAAACCAGGTCACCCCAGAAAGTACAGACTGATACAAAACTTCTCTTTCCTGAGAACGCCCACACCAGACCACCCATCTCTGTCCATAAACTCCCACATCAACACTGATCTCTTTCCAGCAACATGGGGGAAATTCTTGACTGTAGCCCTCACCATTGCCCGCCTCCCCCCAGGCTCTGAAGCAGCCACCTGTGACGTCGCAGAAGCTTATCAGACAATACCCCTCCACCCCTCACAATGGCCAGCTGTGGTAGTATGTGCACCAGGTGACTCATATTACATAGACACCTGTCTGTCATTTGGAGCAGCACCCTCAGCAGGGACGTATGGTCTAGTGGCAGACACAGCAGCCAAGATCTTCCAGATGGAAGGAATCGGGCCCCTGGACAAATGGGTTGATGACCACATTTTCTTCAGGATCAAGAAACAAGAGCTCAAAACTTACAACAACAATTGACTCCAGTGGAACTGGGACATCTGACAGGCCAGAACGATGAGACAAGCAGGCAGCTGATTATGGTTTCCAGGGCGAGAACATCCAGATGGTGACCACAAGGAGTTCAATGAAGACTGCAGCTTGCCCATCAAGGACCTATCCGTTGCCTCTAGCCGCTCAACCCATGACAACTCATTCACTTATGACATGTTGGACATTGACAATGTCTCTGAACACCTAGGAATCCCCTGGGAATGATTGAAAGACCAACCGTTCACCTTGAGCATCCTCTACCTAGGCTTCTGGTGGGACCTTGATGCACACACAGTCAAGCTAGCAGCAGAAAAAGCAGCCAAGTATTGATCAGCCATACGTGAATGGTTAGCACGACACACCCACATGCTCAAAGACATCCAGGGACTGTATGGTAAACTCCTACATGCATCGTCGGCTTTATGTGAGGGCAGGGCTTATCTCACAGGCCTTGAACACATGCTGAAGCTATGTACAAGCAAACCCTTCATGCTACATCGCCCAATAAAAGGAATGGAGGATGACCTAATCTGGTGGGACAATGCCCTCCGACTGAGGAGAGTACAACTCAACATTCGCCCCCCCATCCCCTTTCCTGACATAGCAGCATTCTCCAATGCCAGCTCTGGCGTGGGCATTAGCATTACCATCAGAGAGCGCTGGCGAGCATGGTGCCTCATTCCAGGATGGCAATCTGCACACAACACCCAGCATGACATCAGCTGGGCAGAAGTGGTTGGCTTCGAGCTCCTCACTCACACCATCAATGCAACCTGTCCAAACACTCTGAGGGTCACTGTCAATGGGGACAACATGGGCATTGTGGAGGGATGGTGGACAGGTCACCACTGCAACCCAGTGACCAACAGCATCTTCAGATGAATCCATGATCTTCTTGCTAAAAGCAATAACCTCAAGGATGTACACACCAAGTACATCAGCAGCAAGGACAATCCAGCTGATGGCCCCTCATGAGGGCTTCACCCTCCCAATCGTCTCCTCCTTCCACACATCCCCATCCCTTCCCCCCTCATGCCCTTCATCATTGATGCCACTGACACCATCACCTCACAGGAGTGCCCCACACATTGACCCCTCACAGCCCTCCCTGCAAGCACTCCAGCCAACAGGCAGCAGTATGACAACAGTGTTGCAAGACACAAATGGCAAGTACAGACCATTGAGGAGGACAACATCATCCAGGGAATCCTCTACCTGGAAATCCACCATTTCGAGATTTAACAATCCCTTACAGTCCCAGCCCTCTGCCTCAATGTCTTCAATCCCGAACCCAAGACCTTACCCATCTGCCCTCACACTGAAGCCCTCCATGCTCTGGCCACACTGCCTTGCATGTGACCAGCTAAGGCTCTGGTTACCAATGGCAGACCCTCCACACTCCTTCCACAATGCTTCAGGCTCATGCATCCCCATCCCAGACTCCCATTTAGACCGTACATTAGACAGTAAGGAAGCAGCCCTGGCATACAGCACCAAAGAAACATATGGAGCTGGACTTTTAACCTTTCATGTATACTGCGATCTACACAACATCCCTGATTCACAGCACATGCCCATATCACAGCCCCTCCTGTTTGCCTTCATTGCAGCCTGTGTGGGAGGTTATTCTAAATCAGCAATCATTAATTATGTAGCAGCCATATGTGTCTGGAATCACCTACACAGAATGCCATGGAACATCAATGAAAGCGAGATCTGACCACTCATTGAAGGGGTGTCACGACTCGCACCAGCAACTCTGACTCAGTCCAAGCACATCCCCTTTGAATGCAACACACTACTATTTTTCCTGACCCATCTGGACCTAGCTCTCCCCTGCGATGCAGCAGTGTTTGCCTGCATGGTCATCACCTTCTACATGGTATTGAGGTTAGGCGAGTTCACCGTCCCATCATTGGCCAAATACCAAGACAAACCCAACCTCTACATTCAACAAAGGAACATCTTGACTGATCACGACCACAATAACTGGCCCATCCTCTCCTTCCACATACCATTCACCAAATGCTCACCCACTGGTGGGACCACACAGTGTGCTTCACTCGACCACCTCACCAACCCCATTGCATGGCTGAACAACCACTTTATCATAAATAGCCCAATGCCAGATGACCACCTCTTCGTGTGGAGACACTGGAAAGGTCTATGCCCACTCACAAAACCAGAAGTCGCCAAGCGAATAAACAACATTGTCTCCCAGCATGACCTGGCAGCAGTGAAGGGACACAGCCTATGCATAGAAGGCACCTGTTACGATTCTTTCCCTTGCACCTCGTACCTACCTTGTCTCTATCCTTTCTCTGCATCATGCCGGCCCTCTTATCATTGCCAAGCACTTCGACCACTTCCTATTTGTCTTCGGCCCCTTTTCCTGTGTCATCCGAGTCATCTCGGATTATTTCCCTTAGTCACTCTTCATGCCTGGTATCCGCTGCACTTTGATAGTAACAGCTTACCTCATCGTTCCACCGTGTTCCATAGGCTTCGACAATTACTCATCTCCGCCTATATATACCCTTAGTACTCATGTCCTCTCCTTACACTTGTTCTACGCAAATACACGTACTCTTGTGTCGCTCCTCCAGTCCTCGAGTATCCCTCGAGTCCTTCGTCCCTTCGAGTCTCTAGTCCTCAAGTATCCCTTGAGTCCCTCGCCTCCCCTTGTTCACCTAGGTGGTTAGGACGCTGTGACCTCTTCGTGAGAGTCCGCCCTTCCACAGGTTGCTTGAACAACACTAGATGTGCATTCAGCGTAACACCAACCACAAGAACCTGGAATATTTCACCATGAGTAAACTCCTGACTCGCCAGCAGGCTCAGTGGTTGGAGTTCCTTCATCAGTTTAATATGGTCATTCGTTTCCGCCCTGGACGCCTCGGAGCTAAGCCTGATGCCCTCACTCACCAATGGGACATCTATCCCAAAGAGGGGGATAAGGACTACACTCGCATCAACCCCCACAACTTCCGCCCTGTCTTCACCCAAGAACAGCTCACGTCGTCCCTTAGGGTGACAGTCCTTGCAACTCCAGTACTCCAAGCAAGTACCCTGTTCGACATCGAAACTCTCCATAATGATATCCTCTCCGCTCTCTCCTCCAATCCTCTGGCCTCTGTCCACCTCTCTGACACCTCTGCTCCTCGCTGGTCTGTTGACTCTGACAGTTTCTTACACCTAGATGGTTGTATCTACGTCCTGGACAGCAATGATCTCCATCTCCAGGTACTCCGGTATAAGCATGACCACCCCCTCTCTGGCCACTTCAGCCAAAACCGCACACTAGAGTTGATCCATAGAGAATACACCTGGCTGGGCATCCAGACTTTCATTAAGGAGTATGTCTCCTCCTGTACCACCTGCGCCCACACCAAAGTTCCCCAACACAAGCCCTACGGACTGCTCAAGCAACTCCCCATCCCCAAGAAGCCATGGAACTCCATATCCATGGACTTCATTGAACAACTCCCTGCCTCCTCCAGACACACCGCC
>JBBPTT010000492.1:0-22806 GCA_038094175.1 Boletellus aff. lepidospora
ACGTCCAGATCACTCACCGGGGGCCGGACCGTACCATTCACCGTGCCGACTGCCGACGTGCTCCCTGGCCGTGAATATGCCTGCTGATCCACAGAAAGCGACTGCGACGTCGATCTCCTCTTCAGGCTCCCCATCTCTCCGGCCCTCAGTGGCGCAGGCATGGACACGTGTACGAACCCTGCCTGCAATCCGTCCCTCTTCAGCGTGTTCCGTCACAGCATCACAGTCGTGCACCTTACCTCGTCCACGCGGTCCTCCCCACGTTGCTTCACACTCCCGCTTGCCTCCCGCAGACTTGCCACCTCGGGAATAACGCTCAATCCGCTCGCACGGTGTCCCCGGTTACCTGCATGCTCTGGTGCATTCAACAGGTCGAGCTCGGACGTCCGTGTTGAAGATCCAACGCTCTCCCTCGAGGATCGCCGTCGTGCCTTGCGGTGCGGCCGCTCCCCCTCGAGGTCATTCAACGGATGTCCAGGCGAACGTGGTTCGGGAATCATCAACACAGGCACACCCCCAGGCACAGGCACAGCGGGTATGCGAGGTGAAGCCGAACCCAACCCCGACGGCGACGACGACGACGACTCGCCAGCCGGTGTTGGGGGTGGCCGTACAAGTTCGTGTGGCGGTGGCAGTCGAATGATCATGGACGCATCGACCTCTGGAATAAACCCGTCCGGCGGAATCTCTGCATGCAGCTGCGCGGGGGAATACATCGTCGTTCGTGCGGACGGCGTTCGTGCTTCGCCTGATCGAGGGTACCGCGGCGTGTCGCGTTCACTCGACGACGAGGACGAGGTGGGTTCAGAGCTTTGAGAGGGTGGAAACCGGGTTGGGGGCGCAGTGTACGGAGGGTAGGTCTCGGGAGGAAGGTCTGGCTCCCCTCGCAATCTCCGCGACTCTGATTCTGAAGGAGGCGAAAAGTACCTCTCCATCAGCTTGTCGGCCGTCGAGCGTCCGTTGATGTACCCTTGGTTGCGGCCCCGCAGATAACCAATGTCTTTGCCCATTTCGATGCCCTCCTGCACCCCCTGCTTTCTCCCCTCTTCGCGGGCCATCTCGACCATCTTTTCTTCCTGCAACCTTCTCAATTTCCTTCGCAACTTGGTAGCCTCTTCTTCGGCCTCTCTCTTACGTATCTCGACGTCTTTGAGGATGTTCTGCGCCTTGAAAATTTCCTTTTGTGCCTCCTCCAACGCACTCTTGTAGAGCTTGAGTTCCTCCTTTAGCTTGGCTGCGTCCGCCTGGGCAACCAGTCGGGCGTCGTTGGCATCCTTGAAGCGCACGATGGCCTCCTTGATTTTACGCTCCGCAGTGTCTGCGCGGTCTTGCTCCAGAGCAAGCTGCGATGAGGTGAGCGAGAGCTCCTGCTGGAGATCACGTGTCGTCTCCTGCTCCTCCGCGAGCATCTGCAGCAGCTCTTTCGGAGTTGGGGCACCCCGGGGGCGCTCCCTGAGTGCACGTGGAGAGGGTGTTCTGGACTCGGATGCGGAACGCTTGCTGGAGGGTCTGGGGGAAGGCGGCAGGACCTTGTCAGAGGCGAGGTAGTCGTAGCCAGGCGAGGCCTTGTGCCGTGGGGGGGGACTCAGCGTGTTTGAATCGGACATGGTCGCTGAGAAAGAGGTGCACGGCGAATCTGAGCAAGAAAAGAAAAGTGCGACTCGCCTGGCATTTTATTATCCAAACCGACCATTCAACTCGCTGTTTGTCTTCGCTCGCGTGTACAAACACGCACGGA
The DNA here is from genome assembly GCA_038094175.1 of Boletellus aff. lepidospora. Lineage (NCBI taxonomy): Eukaryota > Fungi > Basidiomycota > Agaricomycetes > Boletales > Boletaceae > Boletellus > Boletellus aff. lepidospora. The sequence continues at coordinate 1,739 of JBBPTT010000492.1, forward strand.
AGTGATCAAGGAGGACCCCGAATCAGCCGATCACCGCAATTCGGGGTCCTCGCTCGGCCAAGACTCCCTCTCCAGACCGACGACGACCCCGCCGCCGTCGTCGCTGGACACTGGGGGATCTCGAGACCGTGCTGGGTGTCCTGCTCGCGAGTTAGCCTGGTCACTTCAAACGCATCATGCGATCAGTCATAATTACGCAGAACGACCCACACGGCTATCACGGCCGCGGGGTTGTTGTATCAGGGTACGATCAGGCTGACCCACCCAGCCCGCTCCGACAAGCTTTCCTTGTACACGGACGCTGGCACCCGAGCTGGCGGCACAGCGAGAACAGCTGTTTCGCTGATACTTGAACCACTCTTTCGCTGGTCTCCCCCGGGTTGAATGTGTGCCGCCGTGCCGGGCACCCTCACTGAGGCCAAGCACCAAAACTCCTGTCCGGGTTACGACGCCATCGTAGCTTGGCGACAGGGTTACCACGTGTGGCCCGAGGGTCCCTGCCAGACCGGCTCTCGCGTCCGAGTCACCACGCAGGCTCCCCTGCCTACAAACTAACAATTTTCAAGGCACTCGGCACTCGCCCCGCAAACTTTTACGAACGCGACAACAGACGGCGTCCGTGCTTCATGGACGCCCAATTGCTTTTCTTTTAGCATATATCCAAGCCGACGTCATTTTCTGTGCCATATCGCGAACGGTGCATGGTCAAGCGTCAACGGTCTTTCTGCTTGGTGGTGGGTCACACGTGCTTTGATCCGTTTTGCAAGGTCCTGGATTTTACGTTCGGTGGACTTCACGGAGGACTTTCTGGCAGGAGGAATCTCACGGCTTGGTCTTGCCGCCCGGCTATCTCGACAGCGCGAGGTGGATAACGTCAAATGCACGATGGCTCTTCACTCGCTCGTCACAGAAGCGTATGACGGTCCCACGAAAGCCTGGTTCGACGTCAGCCTGCGTTCGCATCATGCAGGGGCTACGCTGCTCGTGCTTGAACGTCTTGGGCCTCTTACCCTGATCGCAAGTTTTTCTACATAGGTTGTTCCGTTCCACAGACACGCCAATGGGGAATAGATTACCAACGGCGACGTCGAATTCAAGCATCATAGTTCTGTCCAGCGTTGGACAGAGATGGGTCCGAAATGCGAGGACATTAGGATCCCATGGGTACGCGTTCAAATTTATGATGCGATGATCACTGCCTTGCGGCCAGGGGTAGATGTGGACCACACGTTGCTTCAAATGTGCGCGGAATCAGCGGGCGAACGGAGGTGGCTGGCAGGCGAAGTTTTTTTGGTTTGACACCGGAAAGCATTCTGTGTGGCGTCAATCATGTACGAACGGGCCGGCAAGAAACCTGTCCATATCAAGGTTCCAGTGCGCACATGGTGATCGTTCCACCACTACCCCTGTACGCGTGTTGACTTTCGAACTAGAGATCGAGAATCTGGAAGGGACCAGAAGTGCCATTCTGAAATTCGGTTAGATCACGGACAGCCAGATGGTTCAGTGCTGCGCTGATCTCATATCAGTGAATTTCACGGCCGGAGGCCAGCCTCTAATTGAATTTTTGATCGTCCCATAGATTCAAGAGTCAGCGGGCATTCTCTTGTCGCATGCACTTGATCCGCAGTAAATCCAAAATAACCAGCGACTGTTTACAATCATCTATTTCATCAACTTTCCGGTGCGTGGTTTCTGCCCTTTCGTGAGATGCCAGGCATTGGCAAAATTTGCCAGGTGGTACAAGAGAAACCCAACTTTTATAGCGGGCTCGGAGGAAGTACTTAGAGCGACAAAGCCACCGAATCCTGGCGGGCCGGACGGACCAAGTTCGCTGCATACTCACGATGCACGGCAGCTTGAAGAACCAATGGGGCTGGTCTTGCCAATTCCGTTCTCGGAGATTAGATAACAGGCGTCCTTATCGTACAGGAACATGGCATGATAGTCACACAGGATCCCGCCAACTCGAATGCGGCGCATATACATGACTCAAATCGATGGATTTTCTGTGACCCGTTCAATGTATCTTGACATCACATGCGAGGTGCTATTCGCCATCGCTCGTCCAGAGTTCAGGATCTCTCAATGGTTTGTGTTTGCATGCTTGATTTCTAGGCTCCCTGTGCTCCCTATCTCATGGAAACAAGTAGCAGTCTGTTTACCCTTTCAACCGATTTGCTTTGTCGTTTTGTTGTTTTATTTCGCGACCGCCTACCTCACCGAAGCGCAATCAAGCACAGTTCCCTATCCCCCAGCAAGAGCTATGGCAGACAACCAAGTTCGTCCTTTGGTTCTCTGGGTCATACATACCCACACGCTCTGGAGAGACGGTCGCACCAAGATCGTGGTCTACATGGCCGGGACTATCCATTAGTATCGCATAGCAGACCTATAAAAATGAGTTGCAGAATGGCACTTTGCCCCTCTTGTTGGCAACTTCACCACCTTAATCTTTCAAGATCAATCGTTTGATTTCCTCGCGTTCTGAAAATGTGCGCTTCTTTCGTCCGCTTGATAACGGACGGGTCGTGGTTGCTCATGACTAACTGGGGGGCTTGGGCGGGCACGCATCATACGGCCGGGAAGCCTTTGGCAAAAGTACCGCAAGAACATTTTTTCGGAGCTAGGACAAAGAGGTGCATAGGCCATGGCACAGGAATACTTGGTGTGCACGCTCTGCGCCTCTCCAACGCGGGGAGAATTTTATCCTCTGCGCGCTACTGGTTGGTTCGTGACGGGGGCTCCTGGGAAAAGAATGGTTTTTTTCCCGCCGACCGTAGGTCATCGCCATTTTCTCATTGCTGGTAATCCTGCTGCATGATAGCACCAGTTAGGCTGCCACGAACGCAGTGGAACCGCGACAAGGATCGCAAACTCGAAATGAAGGAAAAAGAGAGACGTGCGCCGCGAGCTCGGTGCGATCCTCGGAGTTGGCAGGAGTAACAAGCGAGTTGCACTGCCCACCCGAAGTGCCGTTACACACGAACGCTCGGTGAACGTCGTATGTATGAATGCCGTCATGCGATCATGGATCAGATCGGCCCCTGTTCAAGAGCCACCGGCTCGCGAGCTGGTTCGTTTGTCTCTGCGCCGATTTCCGCTCCCAGACCAAACGCACGCTCTACGCGCAATCGGGCACTGGTCACTGCGGCCAATCCAACTAAAGATAAAGGATCACGAAATGTGGGTCAAATTGGAGAATAAAGTGGGCTGCGGAGCAGCACGCTCTGATGGCATCTCGCCCGTCCCTGCTGCACTGTATTAACTGAAACCACTGATTTCTCTTGTGGCAGGAAAATATTGTCCTACAGGCAGGTGTTGCTCGAGTCGCGTCGCTGCTCGACAGGCGACAGGCACGTTACACAGCGATGTCCGGAATTCTGGCGATCCTCACGACACGCATCAGAGATAGTACATGGGCCTGGCTGGACATTATTCTGAAACGCAGGCGAGACATGAAGACAATCAAATGATGCATGCGTGGCAAGATTCGAGGGGCTGTGGTTTAGAGTTGGTGGAGGTCGTTCCCATGTACTGATCGATAGTTGTCCGTGTCGAAATCCCGTGCATCGCCTGTTTGTGCGCTCCACCACCATCATCAGGGACATTGATGTTCAAAGAGGAGATCAAACGTAGTAGCTCTGGCATGAGCGACGCCGAGAAATTTTAATCAACCCACACGCCAGGTTTGCCAGTCCCACGGGTTGGTATCCACCGAGATTCAGCAGCGCCCTGGTTTGGGTCAGGGAGTTCGCCGTCCGCTTTGTGAAGATTGTTACGTAGACTCCGTTCGCATTGGCATTCGGTCCACAGCAAGTGAGACAGCGTACGGAGTCTAATACAGCATGATCAGTCATCAAGGGCCTGGCCGTGTGATCCCCGCTCTGTCTGGGAGTGTCGTGGCCATCATGATCGGAAGAATCACCAGCTTCTCCTTGTTCCACTGGTGCATGACATGTCACTCGGGGTGCGACTGGGCAGGTTTGCAGGCCAACTCACGACGTTCTCTCTCCAGTAAACATCTTGTTCGACCAGTTTCCTGACGTCTTCGACAGAGTCGGCTTCGTATAGCAAAACTGAGCCGACAAATTTTCTGTCTGCGGGCGCAGCGTCCTGGCTCTCTGGGGTAATCAGCCCACCAGCTACTTCTATGAAATGAAACCCGGATCAGTGGACATTGCACGCACAGCACCATTTACCCACTCAGAATGCCCTGCTTGATGTGCTCGTTGGCGATTACAAAGTGTTTCGGTCGAACCGCCATCCTGCGTGCGAGCGCCCCGTTTTCTGTATCATCTGGGGCCCACACCAAGTATGGACGGGGCCTGGATGTTGTCGCACGGAATGATCGCACTTGCTGTGTATGCGTGCTGATTCGGCAGAGCAGGGATCTTGATGATACGCTGGCCATTCGACAAGAGGCCGATGGGAACATACTGTGCTCAACCTGCCAACTTTGGGCGCCCAACTCGCCAGTCCCGAATAGCGGCTTCATTGTTCTCCTTTAAGATCTCGGGCGTAGCGACGGTCGCTTGTTCACACCTCTCCCTAAAGCCATGGCGACTGACCAACCCTTGACCAAGTTCGTCATCTGGGCCCCCGATTACACCGATCCTGGGGCGCATGAGCGTCGGCTCGCCGTGCGGTCGAGTCATGTTGACAATCTCCATCAGCTGATCAAGAAGGGGACCATTCGTAAGTACCGGTTTGCCAAACGAAATCAAAAACGCTGATCGATCGTGATGGCACGCACGCACAGGTGCTGGCGGGGTTGTTCTGACCCCGGATGCCGCCGACGCCGCCCCCGCCGATCGAAGGTTTTTCGGTTCGTGCATCATCCTTGAGGCGGAGAGTTTGGAGGTTGCGCGCAAGCTTATCGAGAGCGACATCTATTATGCGTCGGGCGTGGTGAGCACATCCGTTTCCCCCTCTCTCTGTGATGCAACGCTGGCTCTGACCCGTTGGCATCGTGGCCCTGCAGTGGGACAAGGAAAAGTTGCAGATCCTTCCGATCCTGTTGGGGACCCCACTGCCGGCCTTGCACTCCTGGCTACCCCCTCCTCCCAATCCGTAAGATGTAGTACCCCCTCCGTTGGGGACCCCAATAGCAATATGCCCTCGGCGGGTTTGGCCAGTGCGACCAATCCCCACCATCAGCCTTTGGTTGTCGTCATGCAACCCGTCCTGTGATCGAACGGGAGTCTCCCTCACGAGAACCGACCCGTGGTGTCCGATCGGCATCAACTGTCGACGTCGACAACCGCGGTGGGTCCACGGTTTCCGCAGAGCGGTCATCCACCCACAAGATCCCGATCACTCTGAACCAGATGGCCGAGTGGGCCCGTGTCTATCGCGGAACACGGCCATGCCATCTTGAACTGCCTTGGGCGTCCGATCGTTCATGGGCCCGTTGAGATGTGTTCGCCCCGCGCGCCGGACAGGTCGGCAAGTGATCCGAGGACATAGAACACGTACATTGGCGAGCCGGCGCAACAAGAGAATCGTGACAAATGACGCGAACGCATACAGACAGTCCGAGATCTATCAGACGTTTCGAAATACTCGACGAAAAGCGTTCAGTGGGCGTTAAATAAGTACACTAGATCGGTGATCCCGGTTATGCAGATGAGAATGATACACACATAATATGGGTGTCATACCAGTACAGGAATAAATGAGATGCATGTCACTTTGCGAAATCCGTGGAGGTGAATTTGGTGAATCGACAGAATCTAGCCTGGCGGTCGTCACGTAACGTTCACAAGGTCGCAGGGCAGTTGGCCGTTGCCCCAGACCCTGCTCGCCGACATGCTTCAAACTGGGGGGATTCCGTTACAAGTCTTTTCGTGGCGACCGACCACATCAGGTCTGCTGAACCGCCTTCCGCAAAGGCGGCAGCTCGCCGCGGCAAGAAGATGTCGGGAAACGATATGGCGTGCGACGTTCATCCGCTGGAGGGACTGACCACAGTTTTCCCACTCGCAGAGCACTATGTCCCGCTCATGACCAACAAAGTAATGACACGCTCGCAGATGCTCTGCCATCTCGCGGTTCTTGCCCGGCGCAGAACCATCGCACGGCGGACCTCCCAGCCACTGACACGAGTGGTAGTGGAAACCAGGGTTCGGTGACATAGGCGTTGCTAGCGCGGCAGGGGACGTCGGTGGCTGTGGTGTAACGAAGGGGTAGTGGCCCACTCTCGCGAAGTCTGCGGAAGTGCCAAAACATTGGGATGTACTCGTCATTGGATCGTACATATCCGAGGCGAGCCCGCTGTAGGCCGCAAGACGACCGTATGCAAACGAGGATGGGTGCGAGGTCCACGTGAGTGGCGGGTTAACGTAGTATTCCAGCTGCGAGTCACGCTGGACGATGAGCAGCCTTTGAAGCCGGAAAGTGAAGAGCCTACAGTAGCGATTGGATCCATGGAAGGACGGGACATCGGAAACCCTATAACAGGGGCTTGAATCGACATGATGGTCCTAGAGTGCATCTCATCAACATCAGAAGGGGGTTCTCATTCAAGGGACAGACGGATTGGAGCGGGAGGTGCGTTCCCCAGTGCTGCTTTGTGCGAGATGTTGGGGGTCAGTGGGGTATCCCGCCGGGTTGCTGTGGAATTTGAGTCATGGAAGAGCACCGCTTTATAAGCTCTCAAGCGCACCAGTTGACAATCCGAGTCTCCCCGTCGAGGTCAGTGCATAGCAACCCGTTCCTGTGGGCGAAGCTGTTCTGGGCGCGCCACATGGTTGGTCCGGTCAGATCTGCTTGAAAGAAGCCAAATTTCAACTGATTAACTCGCAGTGCAAGCGTGACAGTTTCGCCGCAAAGAACAGGGTACGACAAAGGAGTATTGTCTCACGTCGGGCGACGAGGTCGAGACGGGGGAGCGACGAAAACAGCAGGACGATGCGAGGTTTTACGGCGCTCGGGCAGGGGTCTGCCGAACTAGGTTGGGTTTAGTAGGCGCCGTAGGGTCGCCATATTCCACACCCTATTTCCGTTTCAAAACAAACACGCCATCTATCAGTAACTCCACGAGGCAATGGTCATATACCTGATATCGCGGGTAAGTCCCGTCTGTTGGCAAGCAGTGCAGACTGTGCGGGAAAAGTGCGACACTACACCATCATCCCAACGAGTGCCGGAAGGCGTTGTAATGATAAGCACGAATGCCGAAAGATCCAATTCGGGGTCGTGAACCAGGAAAAAAAAATCCCGCGTAGGTTTGTTTTTCGGCCAAGGCGACTGAAGGTCTTGACGCAAGCGGGCTGTGCTGAAAGTAAAGGAAGTGGAAGAGATAAAAACAACACCACGATCAAGAGATCGGATCCCAGCCGGTGGTTTACGCCATGGCCAAGCGCTCGCAACATACGTACGGACAAAGAGCCCGCCAGGTTTCGGTCGTAATTAATTTGGCCATAATCGCGTGGATATTATTTGCCACTGGATAACGGCCACCCCCTGGGCGAACGTACACATCAGCAGGGAAAAATACGTGCACGCACCTCGGCATCCAGAATCAAAGTTCGGGACTTATGTAAAGTCCGATTAACTATACATGGCATCCTCTCCCAAGGTGCTGAAGGACGTGGCCTGTGCGCTCTGGGCAAGAACTTGGCACGCCACTGGCTGCCGCCATTGACTCGCTCTGGCACTGCCCGTCTTCGCAAGGTATCTTCTGATCTCTAAGGCCTCACTCGGGGAGAAAAACTGCAGCTGGTGTTACTGCAATTCAATGACAGCAAATTAACTCATGAAAATGTAATAAACTCGTGGAGCAGTGACAATCCAAGCCAGTCTGGGGAATGTCGCATGACTATAGCAGGGAGCCGGGAGACCCATTCTTGACCTTATCGGCAAAAAACATCGGTCCGTAATTCATCAAAATCTGTGAGCCAGCCTCCATGTCTCGAGCTGCGAAACGAGCCTCACTCGTGTTCTTGAGAACGCTGAGAAAAACTTACTGGCGAATATGCATATACGATGATCACCATTAACCAATCGAACTAGAGTTCTTAATTAGTTCGCACGGAGAAGGCCACACAATGATGTACCTTGGGCTCGGCTGTTTACCCGTTTACTCTGTCCTGCGTCAGAGTGGTTAATAAACCTGGAAATGTTTCCCATATAGGTTGAATCCAGAGAAAACGTTTTATTCAAGTCGAAGACATAGCATCGGTCGCGATGCATGGCAAGATCTCTGTGCGAGGATACATTGGAATGAAATCACTAGAACGAGCGGCAACAGATGAAACTCACGCTCGGCTCTCAACGGTGGGCTCATAGATCAACTCTCCGATGTATTCTACCACGAACTGCGTGATGCATATGGCGGCATGGTACTGGGGATGACACACCTGTTATCAGGTCTCCTGCCTTGGCCGGTTCAACCAAGAAGGATCCTAATCCCCAGTCGCTCTCCTTGACTTCCAATTCCTACCACACATGAGCATCGCTGTTGTTGACCCATTTAAGGATCACAAACTTTGCGGGCTCCACGCTGGACTTGAGAGTTGCGGCAAGAAGTGTCATCGGCTAGGGTCCCAGGGAAGAACAGTTTTGAAATGAAGGAGCCGAAGCTTACCTCTGGGAAGCAAGATAACCTATCAGCATGATCTTATCATACATCTGGTAACGCTCACATGCATCCACAGTTTACACACAGTTCCGGATCACATTCCCGGAGTGCTTCAACGCAAGGACATCGTTCCGTCGCACAGCTCCACTTTGACCTAGTCCTCAGGCAACGACAACCATGCCGTCGGCGGTTGCCTATATAACATGGGTGTGTACTGGAAGTGTGAGAACCACGCGTGGCTTACATTCGAGAGTGCAACAGCAGTTACGCTGGCAATGCGATTGGTTTTTCGCACACAGACAGCCGGAAGAACCGCTGCAAGGGCCAGTATGGTGGCAAGGATCGTTGCTACGCCAAGCTCTCTAAGTAAGAATGAAGGGGAATAGACCACGACATACGGTGTGAATTGCGTTGGATTGTTGTCTAAAAGGAAGGGTAAAACTGATACTCGGAGGACGGATGGATAGTCGGTAGGTACCATTGAATTTCAGTATGTGCCGGTGGTTTTTGGTTTCCGTAGGTCGGATTCCACCCGAATTAGTGGGATACAGTAGCTTCCTATAGTAAGACACCTGATTTCGTTTCAGCTCAAGTGCAAATTTTGAAGGACCGAAATCACCTCATGGCAAGGTTTAAGACACAATTCTGCAAGATCACAAGGAGTCGCATCAGGAGATATTTCAGATATAGCTGTAAACGTGTCTATATCAGTTTCATCCCAAGACGGGGAGACCTAGCAAGAGCAAACACAGAATGAGCGCCTTGTAGGTAAAACGACAATGGACCGACCTCTTCTATCTTGTTGATAAAACATTGATTTCGACAAGGATTTGTTACCTCGGCCGAAATGTTGGGCAACAGAGATCGAGACTTTATAGGCATCGGATTAAACTCAACTGTGCATAACCTGTGATGGGTGAAATGCGTGCAAAATGTATTAAACAGGCTACACACCGTGGACACTACAGAGAGGCTCCACGCAGTTTAAATTTGGACAGAAGAGTGAATTCAAGGTCCTGAGGCGATTGCGGAAGTCAGATCTTTCTGGCCACACTGGGGGAGGTAAGGACAAAGTCGTTGGAATCGTGTTCCCGGCCCAGTGTAAGCGATCGCTTTGTGTACATTAAGTACAAAGTCGAAAAGGAATCCGACTCACTCACCGTCTGCGAAAAGTAGAGAGCAACCCAGTCTTACCAGGCTGTGAACGCAATTTGAGCGGAAAAACGTTGCAGCCTTCAATCTCGTCATAAGCAAGACCGTGTTGAATTCGGAGCCTATACACCGCCTCGAGTACGATCACTTCCACTGAAAAGCTGACATATGTTACAGTGTCGAACGATCATGGTACGTATAGGATGCTCACAATCAGGATCGAAGGCATCTTGCCACGAGAATGTCCCATAGTGGTATGTGTGGCTGGTTTGATCGAATGTATGGTCATCTGCGTATGGGACGAAATCCATGTTGTCGCTATCATCACCTTTGAATAGATTGCGATGTAAAGGGGAACATGATTCGTATAGCGGATGAGGCCCCACAGACGAAGTTGTAAAAATGACCTCTAGCTTCACCGATGAGGTCTCGATGACCACCCCATCCGGTGAATACACTTCTTGAGTGAGTAGCGACGACAGGCAATTGGTTCTTGATACGACGGGCCAGACGTCGGAAGACGGATTGAAAGATGGATCAGGCGAACGAAAACCGGGATGACGACACGACTGCCAAGTGGATGGTGCAGCAAACGAGGTTAAAACTTGATGACAGTACGCGGTATTCCACGCCGCAAATTCTGTTTGAACTTGGGCGAGGATGCTTCGAGCAAGCTCGGAGACGGTCGTTTCCCGCTCTGAGGGCGTTTGCAAGACGTCGCCCTCCTCGTCTGTAGCGTCTGAGTCGGTTCCCATCGCAAGCGTAAGCAAGGAGTGAAAGGATGCGCGAGTCGTCTTCGAGACCAGGTCACGTGCAGTGTCCACTTACAAAGCCATCGTCGTTTGCTGAATTGAATACGCTCGACCCATGGCTTCGTCTGGTGTGTCCACTCTGCAGCGGTTCAGGATCCTAAGCACTCAGAGCTCAATCTTATAGCTATTGGAAAGCTTTCACGCGAGGAATTTCGTCGTCAGAAGGACCTCGATGCTGCTCGCAAAGCCGGTACTGCCCCTGCTGCACTCGATGAGGAAGGAAAGCCCATCAACCCACACATTCCTCGTACGTCTTCTATTGTTATCTCGGTTCTCGACTCGCCATACTCAGACAACCACAGAGTATATCTCTCAAGCTCCGTGGTATCTCGACACTGGTGCACCGTCACTAAGCCATCAACGTCGGCCAGCCGACGATCGCACCTCCGACAAACTCGACAGCTGGTATGACCGTGGCGTACGTGCCGGACCTGCCGCCAAAAAGTACCGGAAGGGTGCATGTGAGAATTGTGGAGCCATGACACACAAGAGGGAGGATTGTCTGGAGCGTCCTCGGAAGAAAGGCGCCAAGTTTACCAACAGAGACATTCAAGCAGATGAAATCATACAAGAAGTTGCGACTGGCTACGACGCAAAGCGGGATCGGTGGAACGGATACGATCCATCGGAACACAAACGAATTTACGAAGAGTACGAGGCTGTTGAGGCTGCTCGAAAGAAGTTGCGGGAAGAGGAGATTGATAATCAGACCACCACCGATTTGGCTGCTGTCCGGAAGGTTGCAAAAGCCGGGAAGGAGAAGAAAGCTGCGGACCCCGACTTTGGTTCGAGCGACGAGGAGGACGCAGACGACGACAAGTACGCGGACGCAGCCGACGCTGTAGGTCAAAAACTGGACACGAAGACTCGCATCACAGTCCGAAATCTGCGTATACGAGAGGACACTGCGAAGTATCTCATGAATCTGGATCCTGACAGCGCCTACTACGATCCCAAAACGCGTTCTATGCGCGACGCTCCCCTAAATAACGTTGCCCCAGAAGACGTATGTCGCATTCTTTTCTCTTCACGACAGCTGACCATATCTTATCTAGGCCAAATTTGCCGGAGAGAACTTCTTCCGGTACAGCGGCGAAGCACCCGAAGTCCAGAAGCTCCAGCTCTTTGCATGGCAGGCTGCGCAACGGGGAAACGATGTCCACTTAAACGCCGGCCCGACTCAAGGCCAGTTTCTCCATGAGGAGTACAAGGATAAAAAGGAGAAATTCAAGGAGGTGACCAAGGAGTCGATCCTTGCCAAGTACGGAGGGGTGCAGTACCTCGAAAAGGTCCCCAAGGAACTCGTGAACGGACAAACAGAAAACTATGTCGAGTATTCTCGGACGGGTCAGATCGTCAAGGGCAAGGAGCGTGCAAAGGCGCGATCGAAATATCCCGAAGATGGTGAGTTGTGCTGTTTCAACGGGGGCGCTGGACACCGACTTGGCCCTAGTCTACATCAACAATCACACTTCTGTGTGGGGCTCGTGGTACGATGTTGCGAACGGCGTTTGGGGATATGCATGCTGCCACTCAAGCGTACACGTGTCGTACTGCGCTGGCGAGGCTGGCAAAGCGGCCACGTACGCCTCAACAGCACAAGCGCTCCTTGCATCATCTTCCAATCCGACCTCCGACCCCCCAGCACATGAAGCAAGCGCGGAGTCGAGAGGGCGTGTAGACCAGAACTACTCCAAAAAGCGTGTTGGGGAAGGCGAAATCATGCTTGACAAAGACCGGCTAGCGGAGGCGTTGAGTGAAGAGAAGAAGCGGAAAGCATGGGGAGCCGATGACGACAACCGATTCAACAAGAAAAAGAAGGGGCTGGAGATTGGCAGCCACGACGTGACGGAGGAAGAGCTCGGTGAGTGCGCTGGTGTGTGTGCGAGAGCGACCTTGACATGGCCCTGCAGAGGCGTATCGGCTCAACCGTCGGAACGCGGAGGACCCAATGGCCAACTACGTGGACTCATAAGTCGTCTTGTCGTTAGTAGCATGCCGAAGATTTGTAATCATAATAGTATTTCGGTGCCGGCCGGTGTTTGCCACCGCACCCGAAACAGGCGCGCGCTGTAAAACGGGTTGGTCCATGTTCTCCACCCCCGCTGCCCTCCTGCTCGGACTCGGCACTCGCATTGCCCTCGACAAGTTCTTTGCAGATGCCCCGCCCGACCCCAGCATCCCCAACTCGTTCGGGGACGTTCTCCTCCTCGGCATCGTCCAGGGCGTCGCTCTCTACTACACCCTCATCGAATTTCGCGATTTCGCATTCGTGGTCGCGTTTGCGATCGCCCTTCGTCTCGTGATCGAGTTTATGAGCCTCCAGGACGTGACCAAGTGCGCAACGACACTCCTCGGCGTGGCGCTCGGCGTCCTCGTCACCGACGTCCTCTCTCAGCTCATCGAGGATGGCTACATTTACGACTTTAGCGGCGCAGGCGACGCCGAGAGCGAATGCGAACAGTCGGTCGTCGAAACGAGGCGTCGCAAGCGTCTCGTCAAGTTCTCGTCCGCCACCGAGTACTCTTCCGCAGCCGTCCACTCCAGCAAGCCCGTCCGCCCCCCCAAGAAAGACGAGTCGCGCAAGTGGCGCACAGAGTCTTCCGTGCCGCCGTCGATCACTTCCTCGACCGAGGGTCTCATTGACCCACATCGGGTCATGGATCCTCTCGAGCGTGAGGTGGCCACCCTCCGCGCACGCGCGTCCCTAGCGGACAGCGAACGGAGGCGCTTCAAGGAGGAAAAAAAGTGGGCCGTCTCCCAGGGAAATCTGGCCCGTGCTGCCCAGATGAGCTGGCAAGTGAAGAGGTACACTGCATTAACGCAGAGCTTCACGAAGGAGGCAGACGCTCGTCTGCTGGAGGGTCAGTCTTGCTCCTCACGCTCGGCGTCGGCCCTTCAGAGCTGCTCACCTTTGACACAGTTACAGCGATGAAAGCGGCACGGCAACAAGCTCAGAACGAGGCACCCCTTCCGACGCTCCAGAGGGCCGAGAGGGTCCTAGTAGAGAGGCCCACCAACCATGCACGGGAAGCCATCCCTGCAACCTCTCATCAGTTTCTGGTCGGACGCGATTCGACGGTCAATGTTGAGACAACTCGACATCGAAGACAAACATCTACTAGCAACCTCAAGTCTGCCATGCGCGTACCAGTCCGGTGAAGATGCGTAGGGACCAACTGCACTGTACCGGCGTAGTTTTCTTGATATTAACCCCTTAGATCGTCTTGAAGATGTGTTGGGCGACGCTGGTATGCAGTGATCACCAGAAACAGGTCGCTCGTGATATTGTAACACTAGATATCCACTTTCCCAAGATCTCAGCGACATAGTTAACTGTGAGATTACTTTTCAGAATATCGTGATTGCCGAGGGGGCCTAACGTTACAAGGGGAATGCAAGAGTGTGCAAAATTATAACTGCTTTGCTTTGCTTCGAATTACTCGGAGAAGTCGACAATATTAAAACGCAGGGTGAACACCGAAAGTGAGCCAAAGACGAGACGGGATCCCAATGTCAGTCATCGATGTGATTTGCCATTTGATTTCATGGACGTGCTGGAAGCGGATAATGACCCATTGGTCTTTCCACTTGTAGTGGGTCGGGGTTTCTTACTAGAACTCGCTACATCAGACGGTGGCCGGGGTGCAGCCTCCTTCATCACCATCTTCGCATGGATCTCTTCCAGCTTTGAAGCCTTGACCTTTTTGGGCCAGAAAAGCGTCACGAAGCTGAGGAAAAGTCAGATACCCTCCATCCTAAAGACGACGTCCACCTACGTCCAAAGATGTCGACGCCATCGTTCTCGATCTTCTCCAGCTGCTTGCTTGGCTTGCAGTACGAGTTCGATTCGTCGACCAATCGCAGCGAGGGAGTCCTTCAAGATGGCAACCTTGTCATCTCGAGGCATATCCTCTCCCGACAGTTTGAGTTGTTTCTAACCACGCGGTGTCATTCCCAACCAATGTCAAGTGACACAGGACCCACCAGCTGTTTTTTCACTGGTCGCAGCTCCTCCTTTGTTGCAACCTCGTCCATCGACGGGCTGAATAGATTCTATCAGAAATCAGGTAATCGTTTCAACGTTGACACACACCATTCATCGGACGACTCAGAGTCTGTGAACGTAGGGGTGGGCCGTCGTTTGCGTTTCTTGGTTGAAGTATCCTCAACAGACGCAACGGCTTCGCTCTCAGCACGTCTCTTCCGACTACTTGTGGTGGACGACGACGCCACAGCTGTAGGGGGAGGAGTGGCCGAAACCTTTAGCTGTCCTTTGTTCCGCAAGGAACTCTCGTACGAACGCAACTTCTCGTCGTGTTCACGCAATATGCCCAGGAGAAAGTCGCCTCGCCGCACGAGGTGGATTGCATTGGGTATCGGTCGCGTGGAGGAATCTTCACCCTTTTTGCCCTCCTCGAGGAAAAATTTACCATCCAACCCAAGCTGCGAATCCTTGGCCATGGCTTCCCAGTTTCCAAACCCATAGATGAAGGCGCCGACGAGCAGCATAGAGTCCTCCTGAGGACCCCAGCGACCAGACCAGTTGAGGGTTGGTCTGATGTTTTCAATAGGGATGGCCCAGTTGTAGAGTTCCTCTGTTGTCAAGTCACCGAGGATGTTATTTAGGATACGGAGGTCGCGATGTCTTGACAAGACAGTTTCGGCATTGATATTGCCAACGTTGCGATACGTGATGAGTACCGCTTTGCTTTTCTGGGCGTTGCTCAATGCTTCTCCAGCGGCCATCCGGGTCCGCTTCTGCTGATTGTTCTCTTCGACGGCTTGACTGCAGAGCTCAATGATCTCATCCGCGACGTCAATGATCATGGCTTTATGCTTGTCAATAAGCTTGGATTCGTTGACCTATGGAAATGTTAGCACTTCCGCCGGCAAGAAATTGGGAACGCACAATAATATCGTAGCGCTGACGAATATCGCCCCATCGTTGAAGGCTGCGGATTAGCACCCGCACGTCACGTTCCTTGAGCTCCATCGCCTTTTGACTCGCAGTCTTGCGCTGAGGTCCAGGGACCTTGGGCTTCTTCGGAGCTTGAGAGTTACTTGGCTGATCAACGTCCATTCCCTCGTACGAGACGGGGGCGTGTGAGCGTTTGCGATCCCGCAGTTCCTGAGCGACCAACTCTTCCGCCTTTCGGTCTTCCTCTTCGTGGTCGAACTTCTGCCGTTCTTCTAGAGGAATGATGTCCTCCCAGTTCATGTCATTTTTGATGTCGCTCACAGCGGCAAATTGTGCAAGGAAGCCTTCGCCGCCTAGCGAAGCGCCACCATCACCGCCAGCGGCCATGGTTTCGTGATCTTCTGCTCTATTGAGGATATCATCGAGGTCCATTTCGTCCAGCTTTTGGCTCTGTTGCAAATCGTCCTTGTCGAACCTTTGCAGCGTGAATACAAGCCATCCAGTCGCAACCTTTCGTCACTTACATCTTTTGAGCGCCATATTTGAGGACTGCGGTTAGTTCGTCTTTGCTCAAATTATCCGGCTTGACAGAGTCCTTAATTTTGTCGCCTTTGGAGCTGAGATGAGCCTGAGAGGTGTCCATCTGATTAATGACTAGCCAAATATCATTCATACGGCCACGGAGACGAAAAGTTGGGAACTCACTGGCATACTCCAAGACCATTTTTTTCTTTGCTCGCTCCAAAACATCCTCTTCCATCGTGTCCTTGCTCACGAGACGATAGACGCTGACATGCGACTTTTGCCCTATCCTGTGGGCGCGTGCCATGGCTTGCAGATCGTTCTGCGGGTTCCAATCACTCTAGAAGAAGGTCAACAAGTGCCGGCGAGAGTGTCAGGTCACTTACATCAAATATGATCACGGTGTCGGCGGTCTCCAAGTTGATACCAAGGCCACCGGCACGTGTAGAAAGTAGGAAAGCAAAGTCTGGCGACCCTGGGGCATTAAAGTGGGCAATAGATCTCTTCCGTGCGTCCGACGCGACCATCCCATCGAGGCGTTGGTGTTGGTATCCACGCAAACTCATATAATCACTCAAAATGTCAAGCATGCGGACCATCTGACTAAAGATGAGGACGCGGTGGCCATCTTGTCGCAGTCGCGCAAGCAACTTGTCTAATAGCACCATTTTGCCACTATTCATAACGAGGCCCTTGAGGGTCTCCTCGGAATTGTCAGTGCGGTTTTCCGCACCGTCAAAGAGGTAGGGGTGATTTGCGGCTTTCTTAAGCTCCATGGCGATATTGAGCAGGCTTATGTTGTTGTTTCCATTCGCGCTCTTGACCAAGCCGTGGAAGTTCTGTCCGCAGATCAACTAATATGTGCCGTTGGGAAGTCGACGGCGCTGACCTTTGTAAGGATGTTCTTGTAGAAGTGAGTTTGAAGAGCACTCATCTCCACCCGCAGGATGCGCTCACTCTTCGTCGGCAGAGAGGTGAGTACGTCCCGCTTCAGACGTCGTAGCATCAATGACTCCAGCTGAGCGTGAAGCTCCTTGATTTTAGCTTCGTGGTCAGCATCGTTGAGGTCAAATTCATTGGTAAGGGCGACTGTAGGTTAAATCAACTTTTGACATCAGAGCAAGCCAAAACTGCACGCACACTTCTCCGGCATCAAGAAGTGCATCAGGGATAAGAGCTCTGGGATCGAGCAAAGCTCGGTTATGAGAATGAAAGCTCCCCTGGTGAGAAGGCGTACCTTTAACGTTATTCTGCAAAGGGGTACCCGTGATGAGAAGCTTTGACGCAGCAGAAAACGATCGGAGTGCTTCATATAGCTGACTCTCGGAATTCTTCAAGCGATGTGCCTATTTGGGGTGGTTGTCAAGAAGATGCGGTTTACGCCGCTCAAAGACAGACCTCATCTACAGCCAACACCTGCCACTTGATGTCCGCCAACTCCTTTGCATCCCTGAGGGTCAGTTCGTATGTAGTGAGGAGAACGTTCATCTTCAACCGCTTGTTCGATGAGCCGAACTCGTAAGTGCGGATGACCTCACGGGCGGCCGCTGTTCCAATGTAGGTGATGACATTTAGGTCGGGTGCCCAAGTGGCAAATTGGGATTGCCATGCAGTGATGGTCGACAAAGGAACAATCACAAGAAACGGTCCAAACTGGTACCTCTCGTGAAAAAGATACGAGATGAATGACACGGTTTGGACAGTCTGCGCAAAGACTATTAGGGTATCGAACGGGTGAAGTAATTGTGCGCCACCTTTCCGAGACCCATTTCGTCTGCTAAGATACCGTTCTCGCCCTTACTCCACAGATATGCGAGCCAGTTCAGACCGGTGAGTTGGAAATCTTTGAGTGCACCTCCTGTTGCCGATATATATTCCGGGTCCTTTACTATCTTGTGGAATGCCGGTCGTTGATGTCTGGCGCACTGGGCGCTCTTGAAAGGAAATTTGGCTTCTGCCTCGCGAGCACGATATGCGTCGATCTGAACCTTGGCTATCGGGCGAATTTCGCCCTCGTCTTCCCACGTACAGTGCTCATAGTTCAAGCCGGTCCACTTGCAGAAATAGTCTGTGCCATTAGGGACTTCTGCACTGTCACGATGTGAGACGATGCGTTCGACAGTTTTGTAAGTCTCTAGTTCCTCCTTTTCGCGCTCCTTGTCAAGAAGAAGAGCCTCGGCATCTTCGGTGGAGAGACCTGGTGCATTAAGCCTGGCTTGATACAATTTGTAGGCTTTGATGTAATTGTCGACGCGTTTCAGGCCCTTGAAGCGCTTCAGGAACTCGTACGTTTCGTCGGTGTTGTGGAGGTGTGAAAAGTTCTTCCACTTGATATGAAAACGCTGTTGTCTTGGTTTAGCACGGCGTGAACAGAATGCGTTTGCAACACGCGTACCACGTTACTGTACCATAGATCCTCGGGATCATCTTCGTGAGTTTCGTCTCTGCAATGACTCAGGACGGCCTCGATCTCATCGTCCTCTTTGGTGAGGGAGGGGTCGACATAATATGTCTCGACAGCCTCCTCCTCCGAGAGCATCGCGAGGTCCTGATTGTCCTCGTAATAATTCGGGATCTTGTTTCCTCTACTGGAAACACGAATCTCGTCCCCAGACGCCCGAGGCTTTTTCTTTTTCTTTGACCGTGCGCCGTAATCTGAATCCGAATCTGACGAAGCGTGACGGGTAGCTACTGTGCCAGGTTAAGAAATGGGCTGCACGGATGTGCGGGGTAGGACACCAACCTTTTGGTCGGGGGGCGGACGAGGAGGCTACAGGCGTCTTCTTCTTCTTCTTTCTCGAGGCCTTTTTCTTTCCGTACTCGTCATCTGCATAGGAAGCGTCGTCGTCCTCGTCCTCGTCATCCTCGTCATCCTCGTCTCCGGCATGGTCATCGTAGCCCTAGGGGGCGATGCGCGGTCAGGATCGACAAGGACGTGCAATCCGAGAAACGACTTGCCGAGTCTTCTGCGTCCTTGAGGAGAACACCAAAGATCAGGTCGGACCAGATTGACGGAGAGATGGCTTACATAGCCCTTGTGAGAGTAGGACGATGGGCCTGCAGCCGGGTTCCCTGAGATGGCGTCGGCGGCATCATCGACGTACTCTGCGTCACCCTCGGCATCCGCGTCTGCGTCCGCGTCCGCGTCTGCGTCGGCGGTGGCGTCTGTGTCGGGAGGGAGGTGGCTGGAGGGCGGGCGCTCGACGGGACGGTCATCGTCGGAGTCGACCTGCATGCTGTCGTCGCTGTCGTAGCCGAGGTTGAGTGCGTCGGGGTTGAGCGCCATGGGGACGGGACGGGTGGTGGTGGTTGAGGGGAGAAAGGAGGGGAGGGAAGAGGTCGTCAAGGATGCTGTTGAGGAAAATGTTCGCACGCGTGGCCATCGCTACGGACAACGCCGGGCAAGGCCCCATCGTCACCGCTCGTGACGAACTCCGGTTGTGCCGTGCCACACCTTTTGGACACGAAACTCGCCAATTTGCACACCATCTCCCCCCTTGCAAACACGCACAAACACGACTTTGGGCCCGTTTCTCGTGTTTTGGCCCCGAATCCCGCGCCATTGTTCGACACAGCGAGGACACGCCGGGCGGTGCGACGGACTCGGCGAGCAGTGGCAGAGGGCTGGCGTCGACCGCCGTGCAGCCGTGGGCCATTCCCGCTGTGTGGTCCCCGCCGCGTGTCCGTCTGGCTCCCACTGACAGCGTGCGCAGCCCTGCCCACGTCCCTCTGTCGGCATGCCCTGCCTCGCCGTGGAACGCGCCGTGTGGGTCCCCCCTCAAGCTCCGTTATCGCGCTGTTCGTTGGGGCGTCGGAAGCGATCTGCACCGTGGTGACGTAATCGTACCCCTGCACGTGTCTGCCTGCTCACCGCCTGCGACGACGAGCACGCCTCCGCACAATTTCCCCTCCCTCGACCTCGCCGCATGGCCATCCCCCCACCGCCCTCGAGGCATGGTCCTCCAAGACAATCCCACACCGCTCCCGCAGTCTCGCTTCGCGACGGGATCGTTGGCGCCGAGCGGCCCCTGCCGGTCCTCTTGCAATGGTTCACGAGAGAAAAGAACGGCGGCCTGTCCTCAAGGCGGCTGGAAAACATTCTGTCGGACACAGAGGCTGACCGTCAGCCACCCTGTCTTTAAAAGCCATCCCACCCGCCGGGAGCTCGCTGTTTGAGCCCTGTCTTTGACCGTTCGTCGTTCAACTTCGTCCTTCCTTTCCCGCACGCTCTTTACACCATGTTTCCCTTCGTCTGCTTCACCCTCTTGTTCCCGTTTGGCGTGTTGTCCCATCCATTGACACTGGCCCACAAGGTCAGTGTCGTCGTCGGTCCATCTCTCACCGTGGCATCTCACAGATTTCGTTGGTAGGCCCAGTCCGTCTCCTGTGTTATCGCAGACGTCAGTTACCCGCACCCCCACGAGACGTTCATGCTCCTCAACCACCGTGCTATCACTCCTCCCCCCGGGCTAACCAAGCGGACATTCGCCGATCTCCTCCTCTGGTGCCACGAACATGGACGTTCGACTGCCGGCGCGCTTGTTGCTCGCCAGAATTCCAATTGCCCTGCCGCCAGTGGAGTATCGAGTGGAACTAACGGGGCTAACAATCACGGCGCCGTCGATCCTGCATCTTCATCTGGCAGAGGGAGTGGCTTCGGCGGTACTGGTTCAGGGAATTCGGTGTCCCCCGACGGTGGCGCAAGACCACAAGGAAGCGACGGTTCCAACGGCACTCCTGCATCTTCGGTTTCCGGGGCTGGTACTTCTGGTGCCAACGCCACACCGTCTGGGTCAGGATCCGCGGGTTTGGCAGCATCCGGTTCCAATTCTGGCGCTGGCTCAGGCTTGGGCACCTCTAGCGCTGACAAGGGACCTGCGCCTGGACGTGAATCCACTGGTTCAACGCCTTCCGGCTCCAATTCTGGCGCTGGCTCAGGCTTGCGTACTGCTGGCGCTAACAATGGACTCGCACCTGAACGTGGATCTACTGGCTCGACGCCTTCCGGTTCCAGTTCTAACTCGGGCGCAGGCACTGTCTCGAATAATGACCGAAACGGAGTTGCGTCGTCTGGACG
>JBBPTT010000493.1:0-22802 GCA_038094175.1 Boletellus aff. lepidospora
AAACCTTAGATTTCCTGTGTTGGAATTCATGTAAATCAGAAGGTGGTAACGGGGAAGCGACACTGCGCTCACCGAGAGGTGGAGCAGCGTAGCGAACGCTCAGGAAACTAGTGATGTTCGTTTGTGCATCATAGTGTCCTTGGTATTGTGCGTAACCGAGGTCCACGATAGGCGCTCCCGCATCCGTGGTCACGGACGTCGAAGGGCTCCGAACGGATATCAAAGAGGTTAACCATAACACAAAACAGGCAAGCCCACAAGGCATCCTGATGAAGCAAGGTGACCTTGGGCTAACCTATGTGAACCAGTCGGGTGTCGCTGCTCGGAGCGTTGCGCGCGCCGGTGGACAAACAACACGCGTTATAAGCCACGGTAAGCCAGCGGACGCTTGAAGGATCCGAATATAATAAGCCGCCGCCTCTCCGCAAGCACATTACGGCCGTATCGTTTTACTTAGCATCGACAGCCTTCCGAAATCGCTTCAGACAAGTTCAATGTTTCGTGAACATCAGAGGAGCTCTCGTTTGCGAGCAGCTCGCTCGTCCCCAGGGTCGCGCCTATCCACGGCACCAATGGACCGGGGAAAAGCGCGTATTTCTCCGCGGCGATATTCGACTTGGTGCAAACGATCAGGCCAACAAGACGACATGGCAGAGGTTGCCTCGACTTTGTGATTGGGTATGAATGTCGAGGCGTTGACACTGAATCTGGCCACAGCCCACTGTGCCCTACCACTCTCCATTACATGGCCATTCGCAGTGCCCGCGATGCACACTGCGCTGCAAACAACGGGGGTCTGAGGACACGAGCTAGTCGCGATAACGAATGCAGGCAAGCAAAGATGGCGGCGAACGGAACTAGTTCAATCAAGTTGAAAACGGCCGTCGCGACCTGCCGAGGGACCGACGTTTTGAGAACCCATCTCAGGACGGACTTTCCCCCGGTGTGTCGAGTGAAGTCGCCGCCCTTGCAATGTCGACTCCAAGGAGTCTGGAGGAACGAAACAGCACCTTCCAACGTCGTCACGTGGGGATTGAT
The DNA here is from genome assembly GCA_038094175.1 of Boletellus aff. lepidospora. Taxonomy (NCBI): domain Eukaryota; kingdom Fungi; phylum Basidiomycota; class Agaricomycetes; order Boletales; family Boletaceae; genus Boletellus; species Boletellus aff. lepidospora. The sequence continues at coordinate 1,039 of JBBPTT010000493.1, forward strand.
ACAAGGATCTCGTTCCGGGCCGGTTCTGCCGGCATCGATATCCAAACGCCGTTGCGCTGCCGAATAGCGGGCCCTTTGAAGGCAGATGATCGTGGCATCGAGTGGGCGGGCTGGCCACAAGACCATGGCGGATTCCACTTCGATTCGGCGGCCGATGTGAACTAACCTCATTAGACGTGTACGCCCGCGGCGAAGTTTTCGCGAAGGCTTCCTGGCTGACACACGCTGTCACCCGGGCGAGATTGAAAACCACGTCTGACTAGATGGCGAAGAAGCTGTCCTACTTTCCCCGGTTTCGCCAGGATGCCTCAGTGTGGCCTCGTCTGCCTCGCATTATGGCTCACATCGTGGATATCTCCATGGGGTCCCCAGATGCCTATTGATACGGATGTGGAAGCGCCCGTCGTGGATCTCAGTTACGCCCAATATCAAGGATACTATGATGCACAGGCGAACATCACCAACTTCTTGGGCGTTCGATACGCTGCGCCACCGGTCGGTAAGTGTGGCGTCATCATCCTGCTACCATTCACACTCGTCCTCATCTTCACCGATTCGAAACCAGGCAAGCTGAGATTCCAAGCACCTCAGCCTCCTGTCCACGAACCTAGTGTGCAACTCGCAACGCAGCACCCCAACACGTGCTATCAGGGCGCGTCTGGTTCCGATCCCGGCTTCGCTGCCTCGGAATCACTGTTCGGATATGACACACAGTCAAGTACGGCCCCGACCTCTTCTGAGGATTGCTTGTTCCTCAAGTGAGTAGCCCGACAACGCTTCTGATAATATCCCACCACAAAACCTGCCATTTCAGTGTAATTGTTCCTGGATCGCTCCCCCCGGAGCCAACCGCCACCGGTGGGCTTCCTGTTGTAGTATGGATTCACGGCGGAGGGTATGCACTCGATTCCCCTGATTCCTGAATGCGTATTCTCATGTTCGAATAAAGCTATACGTTCGGAGCTGCCGCCCAGTTCGATGGAGGTATCATAGCCGCTAGTTCTCAAAACAGCGTAATCGTTGTGATTATCCAATACCGCCTCGGTGTATTCGGTGTGTATTCCGAACAAGCTCACATCATCTGGCCAATCTATATCAATAGGATTCTTGTCGGGGAACGAGGTCAAAGCTCATGGTGCTCTCAACGCTGCTTTACGTGAGTAAACGTTAGCGCCTTCGCCATTGATTAGAGAGATAATATCTCCCTTGACTAGTCGATCAGGCGTTTGCACTCAAATGGGTCCAAGACCATGTATGGCCCATCTTCATTTATTTTTCCGCTCACCCACCGGTCGACGCTAGATTGGATTATTTGGAGGCGACAAGACTCGTGTTACCATCTGGGGCGAATCGGCGGGTGCTGGCTCTGCTTTGCAGCATATAGTCGCCCATGGAGGAAACACTCGACCACCACTTTTCAGTGGTGCCATCGTCAGTTCCCCGGCTTTGACCGCGCAGCATTATTACAACGATCAGGTGCCTCAGGTAGGTGATGCGCCTTCGCCCCCGTCTGAACTGCGCACTGACAGCGATTAGTCGCTGTATGATAAAGTTGTTTCCCTTACTGGGTAAGACGTCATACCATCTGATATTCATATTTATCGCGTAGTAACGGGTTCGGTGTAGATGTGCATCCAGCGCGGACACGTTTGGGTGTCTACAATCTGTGGACACAGAGGCTCTTGCGACCGCAAATCGCGACGTCGGCCGATCTGTGTTCTATGGCACGTTCGCGTTTACTCCGGTCGTCGATGGTACGTTCGTCGTTGAGCGTCCGTCTGTGACGCTTGCGAAGGGTCGGGTGAACGGAGTGAGTGATGACTTTTCTGCTCGCACGAACCGCCATGTGATATCCTCGAAGCGCTACCTGCTCGCCGTCAGCAACGAACACGAGGGAGATTTCTTCATGCACCCCACCAAAACGCTACCGATCAACGATTATATCTCTAACCTTTTCCCCTCATTGACGTCCCTCGAGGTCAATAGAGTGGCGGCGGCGTATGAAGGCTACGGAGGTGCACGCGAACAGGCCTCTCTGATTATGGGGGAGTGTAAGTCACGCGATGTCACGCTTCGGAAGGAACGCAGACGGCTTGATGCTCACTCGCTGGCAGACCTCATTGTATGCCCAGCCTACTACCTGTTGCGGGCGTTTCCGGGTCGTTCGTGGAAGGTCTGTCCTTTTGAACGCTATGGCACAGATCCCCATTTATTTATCGCATCTATCTCAGGGCCTGTTTGCCATCCCGCCAGCGACACACGTGGGCGATGTTCCATATTACCTCTCCAGGTATGCCACCCTTCGTTCTCTTTTGATGAAATCCTTGGCCGACGATCCAACCCGAGGGCCCCTCCGTACAATAATAAAGATTTCATCACTGCATTTTCGCACTCATTCCTGTCGGTAGTCAAGTATGAGGACGTGAACGTGAAATTCGACTCAAGCAACATCACACCGGATTGGCACCTGTACCGGATCGGAAGGACGGAGATGGTGTTCAACCGGACAGAGTCGGGCTCGCCGGTGGTGGAGCCGACTGTCACCGATCCAAAGTTGCTCCAGCGATGCGCGTGCGTCCCTTTTCTCGATTCGTCTCCCTGTTCCGTGACGATGACATACGGCGTACCCTGGACGTCCAGGTTTTGGTCGTCGTTGACGTCTACTACGGATCAGTGACCGACGCGCAGATCGGGTGCCAGGGATCGCTGCGAACAAAATTCACAACCTTTCGTAGGTATGCTTTGTATCTACATGTGTCGCATCGTCACAGCATGACCACTGGTCATCAGTTCGGCGCGAGCGAATGTGTGGTGGCTCCGATAAAAAGGTGCTCTGCGCTTTTTCTTTCGTCTATGCAATTTTTCTTCTTTCTAGGTGTGCTCGTGGATTTCGGGCAGAGGTTGAAACACTATTCCCTGTAAATGTAACTCGCCTCCAAACCTGTTTGCTACAAAACCATATATAGTGTATATACGTTGGCCCCTCTGTACTTTTTCCTCGTGGGCCATGGCCCCGGTTCGGAATTGCGCTGTAACGTACGATGTGCTGCTGCTTCTCTTCGCCACGCTGCGAGGGCTTTTTGTCAGTGAATGTGCTAGAAAATAAAACTCACACCTGACAGATTGTGAAGACTCGGAACGGCTCGAGGTCGTGTTCTCGCGATGCCATGCGGCATTGCATGATTTGCTCTGCAATTCACGTCTTCAGCCTGGTTATTTTTGGGAGCTTGTAGACTCATAACGGGGCCCGTTGACATGGACGTGGGTGCGCCCGTCTTACTAGATGCTCCCACAGCGGACGAACATCACCAGTTTCTTGAGCGTTCGCTCTGCTCCTCCACCTCTTGGCGAGTGTCGGCGCATCGTCTCTTCCTGACAGTACTATGTGCATCATTGTGTGGCTTATGTAGGCTCCAGTGAAACGGTCGTCACCACAGGAAAGTCTGGCGTGCAGCTCGCGAAGCAGAGTCGCGACGAGCGCTTGGATTTGTCGGATGTCGGTCCCAACCAGACCGTTGTGGCAGTGCGAAGGAGGCAGGCAGTGGCAGGGGTCTCAGCGTGGTGGCCGGAGTCTGGCCGTTGGTGCAGGGCTGTCGTCGTCAGTCCCTTGTCCTGTCCGCCCCGCTTGCCATCCAGGGAGGTCACCCCCAGTCCCAGGCTCGTCGCCGTGGGGCTATGACGGACGGCGAAATGCAAGCGAGCGCGGACACACCCATTCGTCAGAGCGGCCTCAGTCCGACCTCGTGTTGCTACGCGTGGTCCGTCCGTGCGTTCATCTTGCCTCCGCTTACCAGCTGACGATGAAGTCGGGCTGTTCGGCGGCGATAGGGTGTTCCCATCACGATCTGGGGCGAGCCAGCGGGTGCTGGCTCGGTTCTGCAGCACGTCGCCGCCAACGACGGTGACACACGACCACGCCGCTTTTAGATACTGCGATTGCCAGTTCGGCGTTCTTGCCTCCATACGGCAAATGCGGCGTTTGTCCGGCGTTTTCGCAGTGTCGTCGATCGCCAAGTGTTCGGACGTGCACGTGAAACTTGGGCCCGGCTCACGAACGCGGTCATGCCTTGCTGGGAGATGGACTCGATCGGGAACGTACAGATGGGGTTTAATCGGACGGAGGCGTGCCTGTCGGTGGTCGTACCTATCACCGCCGATCTGGAGGTGCTTTGGCGATGCGTGAGTGTGTAATTCTCGTTTCGTTTCGTTTTCGCTCCAGACGCCTCGCGGTGCGCCGTCGTCAATGGGTTTGGTCACCAACGGCGTCTGCGACCGCGCGATGGCCGGAGGTACGTCGGACGGCCCACGCGAGCAAAGCAGATGAAGGTGATGCACGCGCAAGTAGGTTTGTCTTGTACGAGTGCCCATCGCACCACAACTGCAATAATGAAAACCACGGCGGTGCGGACACTGTCGGACGACGATTCGCAGCCATCCGCGACGTTGGGACAGCTCATGTCCACAGGCTGGGACGTAAGCGTGAGTTTGGTGGGCGTGCTAGATGCGATGTGTGGGTCGGTTCGCCCCTTCTTCCTGGTGGCAACAAGATCGATCAGGATGGTGGCCGGTTGGAGATGAGCGTATCTAGACTGGTGTTTACGGTGAATTCGTCCATCCGGTCCTTGGGAAGGGCAAAAGGAGGTCACGAAAATGCATCATGTCAGTGGCGTGAAGATATAGTTTTCTCTTGAACCTCGGCACCATCTCGTAGTCCTTTCCCGTGACCTTTTTAAGGTCTCTATCCCGCTATTGGTAGGTGCAGACGGGAAACTGGCGTCCTGGTTCGCGACGCGGCTGCACAATGGTTAAAGCACCGCAGAAATCGATGTATATACACAACTTCATTGTGAATTTTAGCCCCTTTTTCGACGGGACGTACTGAATGCGTTCGTCATCTCGTTTGGTCTCGTGTATGACACACTGCGATGCTAGTCCCTCATTGCGCCGTGGCAGATGTCACCGATGCCCAAAACCTAAACGGCAAGTCATTGATGACGCCAGTACTTCAATACACGAAGAGGAAACGAAAAACATACGCGCATCGCTGGAGCACCCCCGGATCGGTGTGGATAGGCGACACAACCGGCGAACCTACCTCCGTCCGGTTAAACAACATCTCCGTCATTCCGACCGAGTACATGTCCCAGTGCGGCGTGATGTTGGTCGGGTCGAACTTCGCGTTCACGTCCCCGTGCTTGACGATGGACATGAACGATTCAGAAAATGCAGTGATGAACGCCGTGTTGTTGTATGAAGGGGGATCGCTCGGGCTGTGAAATCACGTTTAGGCCAGTCGCCGGATCACCAGAGATACATTCCGAGAGAACTCGGGCATAGCGCACCTGTGAAAGTAGTAAGGAACGTCGAAAGTATGATACGCGGGCGGGACAGCAAACAGTCCCTGAGATAGACATGTCAAAATTGCAGGGTGACACGCACGACGGTACTCGAAAGAAACGGACGGACCTTCCACGAGCAACCTGGGAAGGCGTCGAGCAAGTGCAAGGTCGGGCATATACACAAGGCTACAGGAAAGTGGAGAAATCAATGGCCCCGCGCTTCTGCCACGCTTTGAACTTGACTCACACTCTGCCACTACCATGGCGGTCTGCTCGACCGCACTTCCGTAGCCTTCATACACTGCCGCGGCTTCCTCGACCTTGAGAGCGGTCATGCCCGGGAACAGTTGAGCGATGTATTCTGTAATCGTCAATGTTTCGTTCACGTTCACGAAGGTGGCCCCTTCGTTTGCGTTATTAACGGCGAGTAGGACTTGCTTTGAGAAAATAAGGCGATGATAGATAAAAAGTAAAAAAGTTGACACGTACTCCGTTCACCTGACCATTCGCAAGAGTGACGCTCGGACGCTCAAGGATGAACGTGCCGTCAACTACAGGATCGAAGGCTATGCCGGCGAGCAGGGCGGAGAGAGAAAGGTCTCGATTTACAGTCTCGAGAGCATTTGCATTCACGGACTGTAGGCATCTGAACGTGTCTTCGCAGGATGAACATCTATACATTAGACCATTACTACAAGGCAATACCCATTCTGGGCGGGATAATGTCTCACCCAGTCATAGCAACAACTTTGTTATAGAGCGACTGATCTCCGTCAGTTCAGCCCGTCAAATGAAAACAAACGTGCAGCGCGTACTTGCGGCACAACATCGTCGTAGTAATATTGAGGAACCAAAGGTATGGAACTGACGATCGCGGCATTGAAAAGCGGAGGTTGAGTGTTACCTCCATTTGCGACGATATGCTGTAAAACCGAGCCGGCACCAGCCGATTCGCCCCAGATCGTAACACGGGACATGTCGCCACCAAACAGCCCGATCTAACATCGACTGGTAAGTGGCAGCAGGATGAACAATCGGATAGACCGTACGTAGTCTTGTACCCATTGGAGGGCAAAAGCTTGGTCGACTAGTAGTGAACGATGTTATCAGTGATATCTATGGAGACAATAAAGTTTGCTCACGGAGGCCAGCATTGAGGGCACCCTGAGCTTTCACCTCGTTCCCAGACAAGAAACCTAATATAGGTATCAAACCTGTTGACGAGATGACGTGAACGTGCGAGCAGAATCTATACCGAATACACCCAAACGGTATTGGATGACGACGACGATCACAGTGTTCAGGGAGTCAGCAACGAGAGAGGCTCCATTGAACGCAGCCGCATATCCGCTCAGGTAGCTAGGCTCAGAGACTAGATGAGTCCCCAGAAATTCCGTGATTGAACGCGTACCCTCCACCGTGGATCCATACCAGCACGGGAAGACCACCAGCCGTGACTGGTTCCGTAGGCACCATTCCAGGAACGAATACACTATGATGGCGTGCTTCGGGTAGTATATTGACAAAGGCGGGTCGTACGATCCCACTTACTTGAGGAACAAACAATCTTCAGAAACATCCGGAGTCGTGCTTAGTGGATCAAACGTGGAAGGGGGTTGAAAACACATATTAGGATTTTGCATCGCGAGTTGTACACCAGGCTCGGGAGGGGGTGGCTGAGGTGCTTGAAACCTCAGGTCTCCTGGGTTGGAATAATTCAAATCGGTACCACACAGCGGAGCAGAGTTATCACACTTACCAGCAGGCGGAGCAGCGTAACGAATGCTCAAGAAACTGGTGATGTTCACCTGTGGATCGTAGTGTCCTTGGTATTTCGCACAACCAACATCCACGATTGGGGCCGTCATATTCATGTTCATGGCCATCGAGGGGGTCAGAGAAAATATCCACGTAGTGAACCATACCGCAAGGTGAGCAAGTCCACAAGGCATCCTGACGAGACTTGGATAAGGGCGGTAGCTCTGCGTCCATGCGGATAGCCCTCTGAATTATACCTGAAACGATGGGATGAAACAAAGCCTTTCACATTGCCCCGGCCCTCACACGTTTTAGGCTGGTCTCAACTGATAATTGCGGAGAGTACACATCGATTTGCCGTCGGAGCTCCTGTTGCTTTATAAAAGGATACTGCGGTGCCTAGGCAACGCAGACCGCCTAGTAAGGGACCGACCATGTGATATTGTTGGATCAACTTACATTCTTAATATGAGCCAGTCCGATTGTTGACCACTCAAGTACTCATGCTCCAACGTCATAGTAAAAACTAGCACCACCACTTCACAAGCGGGCCGCATGGTAGAACACTCTGGCGGAGTCTTCGCCGCTCGGTTTTCAGAATCCTCTGCCCGCGCTGCACTGAACGGCCAAACCGAGACCAGGAAGATGATATGAAGCGGCCCGCAGTAGATGTCTGCGAACAGTTCATTCGTTACACTCGGGGCTCGCATCCATGTCATTTCAAGTCCACGCCTCTGTCATAAGCTTTGTGCTATGGTCCCTGTTGCGTGGGATTTTTCCTAGAATTAGGGAGGCATCCGCGGGCCAGCAAGCCAACGTCCCAAGAGCCTCGTAGAGAGCAGTCAGCCACACCTCCTGCTTCATCTACAGAGCCCACGATTGCTCCATTAGTAACCCAGCTGAGATTCCTTCAGATCGTGATCCAAGTTCGGCCTAAACAAGAGCCATTAGTCCAAGGATGTTGAACGTCAACAGATCCGTCGTACACTGCGCCATCAACGGCAACTGTTCAGCGTGGGTCATTGCTCGTCTGTTACCACACACCAGTTGTGGTTGCAATAATGTCGAAGCTGACTGCATACTAGCACGTGACATATCCCAGGGTAAGCCAATACCGGAATTGGACCAAGGTGCGGAGGCAATCATATGCCATTATTACTATCAAACTCGGATTTATCACGCACTTGAAGCGAATCATGAGCACATCTCACCTACCAAGGCATCCGAAGCATGCAAGCACACCTCTGCGTACATGACAGTGATACTTGAGGTGATTGTTTACGGTATACCTTCACCCTTTGAGCATGAACATACGATTGCTTTGTGTGCAGCTCTGCCGATCGCCTAGAGCGCATCCATTTCCTGGTCACGAAGTTGTTAGTCAAGACAAACAAAAATATTGTGACTGTTATTTCATGTAGACATGTACATAAGAATCGTATTCTGCGCGCGCTGGAGCACGAAAAACACGCCCCGTCACTGTCCCGTCGAGGACGCCACCCAGTACCAAAACCTATGAACACAGATGAGTCCGTCGACATCATCATCATGAAAATAAGAACGCAGAAAAACTTACCGACATCGCGAGAGCAGCGCTCGATCGGTGGTGATCGGCGAGATCACCGGTACCCCCTCCTCGGTACGATTGAACACCATCTCCATCCCTCCGACGGAGTGCTCGTCCCAGTGCGGCATGTTGTCCATCGGGTCGGATCTCGTGTTCACATTCCCATGCTGAACGACCGACATGAACGACCCCGAAAATGCCCTGATGAACTCCATGTTGTTATACGGAGGTGGTTCGCTTGGACTAGCGTGAATCACGTCGGTCGGTCAGTCAAAAGCACATTTAGAGGAGGAACAGATGGCGGCATACTCGTAGAAGTAGTAAGGGAGGTCTCTATCGTGATACGCGAGCGGGACAGCAAACATCCCCTGAAATGGACACGTCAGATATACGAGTGACGTGTGCCACTAGGCTGGACGGACGGACCTTCCATGATCGACCCTCGAACGCCTTGAGCATGTAGTACGTTGGGCATATGATCATGGCTGAAAGGGAAGTAAGTCATCTGGTCATTCCACAACACTCCATGCTACTCGACTCACACTCCTGCATCACCATGATGGCCTGCTCGACCACATTCCCATGTCCTTCATACATCGCTGCCGCTTCCTCGACTTCGAGTGGAGTCATAACGGGGAATGCCTCGGAGATGTATTCCGAGATTGTTAGCGTTAGGTTGGGGCTCACGAAGATCACTCCTTCGTTCTCGTTGGAAAATGCGAGTAAAGCACGCTTTCAAAACGTCAGGTAATAATAGATGTGGTATAAATATAATTACGCACCCCGTTCAGCCGACCTCTCGCAAGGGTAACAGTCGGGCGCTCCACGATAAACGTGCCGTCCACGACGGGAACAAATAAAAAGGTGCCAAAAAAAGAAGATAGAGATATTTCACTACTAGCAGCCTCGAGGATATCTGCGTCCACGGACTGCAGACAGCGAAATGTGTGAGCACTGGGTGTGCATCTGCGTGGCTGCCGTTGATACACGGTAATTATGTGAGACGGCATGATATCTTACCCAACTTTTGCTACAACTTTATTATACAACCACTAGTTTCCGTTAGCTCATGGGCGAAACAAGAACGAAGACGCAAGCACCTGAGGCCACGGGTCGTTGTAATGATACTGAAAAGCCGCACCCGGTGAACTGACAATCGCATCATTGAAAACCGGGGGTCGTGTGGCGCCTCCATGGGCGACGATATGCTGCAAGACCGAGCCACCACCCGACGATTGACCCCAAATCGTGACGCGAGCCTTGTCTCCACCAAACTTTCCAATCTAACAACGGCCAGTGAGTGAAGATGATATGAACACAGATAGGTCATACGTGATCTTGGACCCATTGGAGGGCAAGTGCTTGGTCGACTAGTTATGAGAGATATTATCAATGCGTTGTACACTGCAGGGAGCGAAGCTTGCTCACGGATACCAGCATTGAGTGCACCATGATCTTTAATTTCGTTTCCAGCTAGGAATCCTATCGGAGTCACATTGATTGATGAGGTGATAAGAGTTCCTGAGAATGCATACCAAATGCGCCTAGTCGGTATTGTATGACGACAACAATCACAGTGTTTAACGAATTAGCGACAAGGAAAGCTCCATTGAACTCGGCAGCGTATCCAACCAGGTAGCTTATACTCAAAGGTAAGACACATGATCAATGAGGAGCGGTTCAAACACGTACCCTCCACCATGGATCCATACCAAGACGGGAAGCTCGCCAGTGGCGGCTGGTTCTTCTGGCTTCGTCCCAGGCACAAATACACTACAATATTGGCTCAGGGTGGCACCTTTCCAGCAGCTATATGCTCACTCACTTGAGGAACAAGCAGTCTTCAGAACCAGCTGGAGCTTCACTTTGCAACTTCCAGGGAGGGACTGAGGGCTGAAGGCACATGTCAGGATTTTGTACCGCGAGTTGTATACCAGACTTGGGAACTGGCGGCTGTGGTGCTTGAAACCTTAACCTCCCTTGGTTGTAAATCACGTCAAGAAGTGTTTGCGCGGACGACTGACTGGAGGTGATGTTGCACTCACCGACAGGTGGAGCAGCATAGCGAATGCCCAAGAAACTGGTAATATTAGACTGTGCATCATAGTATCCTTGGTATCGTGTGTAGTCAACATCCACGATGGGGGCTGTTACGTTCGTGTCTATGACCGTACGAGGGTTGAATGACCACATCCAAGATGTGAGCCACAACACAATGCAAGCAAGGCCACAAGACATGGTGATGAACGGCAAGCAAGGTAGACCTACACCCTGTCAGGTTCACTAGGGGTTTAAGGCGCAGTGCTACTTCTGGGCACGTTGGAAGACTAGAATAGAGACTTAGATATTCGATGGAGCCGCACCTGGAATAGAGAAATTCCGCGTTGAAAAGAAAGAAAAGGAGACGGGCGACTAAATGGTCTCAGCCAGTGGCCGTGACACACCCACGAGAATATACATACCTCCGAACTTATATTTGAAACGATGTGCTGCACCCGGCCCTCGCGCATCTTCGGCTGGCCAGAGCCGATGTCTACAGAGAATACACTCCAGCCGCTAACCCGGAGGCATTAGGCTCTCACGTGTCACGGGCAGGCGATGACTGCGGAAAATACACATCATTACTTGGGAATACGGACGAAGAACATACTGTTGTAAGACCGGGAGGGAAATTCAGCTGGACACCCCAGCACAATATCAGTTCAAGAGTGCCTCTTGCATGGAGGAATACTGTCAGGATTGGGTAATGTAGACCACCTGACATTTTCAAAACATCTGTCTCAGTATCAGCTAACCCGCTAGTGCCGAGACTCGATCAGTGCAACATCATATCATGAATTAAATGATCCTAGTTCACCAAAAGAGTTGTATGGCTATTTCGTTGATCAGCTTGTACTTAGGGCTTCACCTACACTGCAACGTAAACAGTCCGATGTGATTCCAGAGAACACAGATCCTTTCACCACCTGCAGGGTTCGTCACGGTCAGGGGAAAGCTGGAGGCTGATAAAGGGTAAAAAACACGCCAACCTTATCCGACGTCACCGCTTGAAACATCAGGTCTTAGGAAGCCCATGGCCCTACGGTAATGATGGCACTTACTCGACCCTGGTTGTTTACATAAAATTCAACGGGTGCTATGTAAGGACCGCACGCCGTACGCGCGCAGCCACTTGTCAAAGGCGTCGCCGTCGACATCGTCGCACCATTTCGTTTCATCTTTCTCTTTTATCTGTGTCATGTATTTTCTTTATTCCTTGCTCTGTTTGTACGCGAGCATGGCTATGAGCTAGTCTCGTTCGGTAGTCATGCCACAGCCTTTGTCGCTCATACCTATTTAGTCCCACTGCACTCATGTACGTCCCCATCGAATCGAGCCCGACCGCACTTCCCTCCACATCTCAGTTCCACCGTCCATCAGTCTTCGGCATCGACGACGAGCGACAACGAGTCCGCCTGTGTCCTCGCCACGTTTGAGTCCGAGTCCGGACTCGCCCATCGCCATCGCTTGTCGCTCTCACCCACTTACTTCCATCGCGGCTTAGCGATCCCCTTCGAACTCGCACATCCCTTCGCCGACAGCGCCCGTCGGTCACCTACAGTTGTGGGAGCGCTAGTGTATGAATCCTACATTTTTGTGCGTGTGGCACTGTCAGTTGGAAAACAGGTGCACAACCCCGAATCGAGTGTAGAAGCACCGCAGTGGAAGCGCAGCGAACCAATTTCCCAGGATCCTAGTAGAAAGAAGTCGGCCACACACCTACACAGTCCATGATCGCTCCATTAGTCCAGGATTCCTTCGGATCGTGATCGAAGTTCAGCCGAGACAAGAGCCATGAACATCAACAAATCCGTCGTGCACTGCGCTATCAGCGGCAACTGTTCAGCGTGTGTCATTGCTCGTCTGTTGCTACACACCAGCTGTGGTTGCATCGCTGAGGCCGAGTATATTACTAAGCACGTGACATATCTCAGGTAAGCCAATGCCGGAATTGGACCAAGGTGCGGAGGCAGTCGTATTCCACTACTCTCAATCTGTGTCGCTCGTCGAATGCCTCTGGGGCTCCCCGGCGAAACGCTGTCGCTGTGGGAGAACCGAAAGGAGTGCGCTGCGGAGACCGAAAGGTCCCGTGGCGCCCGTAGTGCCTCTGGGAGATACCCGTCCGCGGGGTACATCTGGTGCTCGCCCCATCGCGCAGAAGCCTCCTCCGCCCCACTCGCGCTATTCCACCCTGCAACCTCTCTATCTGGGGTCGCCGCCTGCCTGTGTTGGCGTGCTCAGCCCACTCGCGCGCTCTGCATGCCGTAGCCGCCTCTGCAGATATTGCCCACTCCCTCGATAGGACGTAAGAGAGGAAGACTCCCTAAACGGACCGGGAAGGACGACGGTCGGGGTAGCGGTAGCCCCCTGATGAGAGCTTTCGCAGGCTCGAAACCACACGCCCACCCGTCTCCTCGCACACCGCTGATTGGACTGTAGGCATCGCTTCGCGCGCTCTGCCGCCCGGCCCTAATCCTCGGAGAGGGGCGTCAGACGGATGATCAAGTGAGTTGATAAGCCCCGGCCTCCTCCTTTCCACACAGATAAAGGACTGCCATCCTTCGGATGGCAGTCCGCCCAACTCGGATTCATCACGCACTTGAGGCGAATCATGGGCACATCCAAAGCCATCCCACTTACCAAGGCATCCAAAACATTCAAGCACACCTCTGCATATATTGCAGTGATACTCGAGGTGATTGTTCACAGTATACTTTCACCTTTCGAGCACGATCATACAATTGCTTTGTGTGCAGCTCTGCCGATCGCCTAGAGCGCATCCATTTTCGGGTGAAGTCGAGACAGACAAAAAATATTGTGACTGTTATTTCATGTAGACTTGTACACGACCAAAGGCCAAGGATAATGCCAAAGATGGCTTTGGAGGAAAAATAAACATGTACATAAGAATCGTATTCTGCGCGCGTTGGGGCACAAAAAACACGCCCCGTCACTGTCCCGTCGAGGGCGCCACCCAGTGCCAAAACCTATGGACACAGATGAGTCCGTCGACATCATCATCATGAAAATAAGAACGCAGAAAAACTTACCGACATCGCGAGAGCAGCGCTCGATCGGTGGTGATCGGCGAGATCACCGGTACCCCCTCCTCGGTACGATTGAACACCATCTCCATCCTTCTGACCGAGTACTTGTCCCAGTGCGGTATGTGGTTCATCGTGTCGAATTTCGCGTTCATATTCCCGTACCGAGCGACCGACATGAACGACCCCGAAAACGCCCTGATGAACTCCATATTGTCGTACGGAGGTGGTTTGCTTGGACTAGCGTGAATCACGTCGTTCAGTCGGTCAGAAACACATTTAGAGGAGGAACAGATGACGGCATACTCGTAGAAGTAGTAAGGGAGGTCATTATCGTGATACGCGGGCGGGACAGCAAACAGCCCCTGAAATGGACACGTCAGATATACGAGTGACGTGTGCCAATAGGCTGGACGGACGGACCTTCCATGATCGACCCTCGAACGCCTTGAGCATGAAGTACGTTGGGCATAGAATCATGGCTGAAAGGGAAGTAAGTCGTCTGGTCGTTCCACAACACTCCACGCTGCTCGACTCACACTCCTGCATCACCATGATGGCCTGCTCGACCACATTCCCATGTCCTTCATATATCGCTGCCGCTTCCTCGACTTCGAGTGGAGTCATAACGGGGAATGCCTCGGAGATGTATTCCGAGATTGTTAGCGTTAGGTTGGGGCTCACGAAGATCGCTCCTTCGTTCTCGTTGGAAAATGCGAGTAAACCACGCTTTCAAAACGTCAGGTAGTAATAGATGTGGTATAAATATAATTACGCACCCCGTTCAGCCGACCCCTCGCAAGAGTAACAGTCGGGCGTTCCACGATAAACGTGCCGTCCACGACGGGAGCGAATAAAAAGGTGCCAAAAAAAGAAGATAGAGATATTTCACTACTAGCAGCCTCGAGGATATCTGCGTCCACGGACTGCAGACAGCGAAACGTGTGAGAACTGGTTGTGCATCTGCGTGGCTGCCGTTGATACACGGTAATTATGTGAGACGGCATGATATCTTACCCAACTTTTGCTACAACTTTATAATACAACCACTAGTTCCCGTTAGCTCATGGGCGAAATGGGAACGAAGACGCAAGCACCTGAGGCCACGGGTCGTTGTAATGATACTGAAAAGCCGCACCCGGAGAACTAACAATTGCATCATTGAAAACCGGGGGTCGTGTGGCACCTCTATGGGCGACGATATGCTGCAAGACCGAGCCACCACCCGACGACTGGCCCCAAATCGTGACGCGAGACTTGTCCCCACCAAACTTCCAAATCTAATGTCGACTAGTGAGCGAGGGTGAGATGAACACAGATAGGCCATACGTGATCTTGGACCCATTGAAGGGCAAATGATTGGTCAACTAGTTATGTCAATACGTTGTACAGTGCAGGGAGCGAAGCTTGCTCACGGATACCAGCATTGAGTGCACCATGAGCTTTAATTTCGTTTCCAGCTAGGAATCCTATCGGAGTCACATTGATTGATGAGGTGATAAGAGTTCCTGAGAATGCATACCAAATGCACCTAGCCGGTATTGTATGACGACAACAATCACTGTGTTGAACGAATCAGCGGCAAGGAAGGTTCCGTTGAACTCGGCAGCATATCCAACCAGGTAGCTTATACTCGAAGGTAAGACACACGATCAATGAGGAGCGGTTCAAACACATACCCTCCACCATGGATCCATACCAAGACGGGAAGCCCGTGAGTGGCGACCAGATCTGCCGGCTTTGTCCCAGGCATGAATACACTACAACATCGGCTCAAGGTGGCACCTTTCCAGTAGCTATATGCTCACTCACTTGAGGAACAAGCAGTCTTCAGAACCAGCTGGAACTTCACTTTGCAACCCCCAGGGAGGGACTGAGGGCTGAAGGCACATGTCAGGATTTTGTACCGCAAGTTGTATACCAGACTTGGGAACTGGCGGCTGTGGTGCTTGAAACCTTAACCTCCCTTGGTTGTAAATCACGTCAAGAAGTGTTTGCACGGACGACTGACTGGAGGTGATGTTGCACTCACCGACAGGTGGAGCAGCATAGCGAACGCCCAAGAAACTGGTAATATTCGATTGTGCATCATAGTATCCTTGGTATTGTGTGTAACCAACATCCACGATGAAGGCTGTTTCGTTCGTGTCTGTGACCGTACGAGGGTTGAATGACCACATCCAAGATGTGAGCCACAACACAATGCAAGCAAGACCACAAGACATGGTGATGAACGACAAACAAGGTAGGCCTACACCCTGTCAGGTTCACTAGGGGTTTAAGGCGCAGTGCTACTTCTGGGTGCGTTGAATGAGTAGAATGGAGACATAGATGTTCCAGGGAGCCGCACCTGGAATAGAGAAGCTCCGCGCTGAAAAGAAAGAAAGGAAGACGGGCGACTAAATAACGGATGACGACGGCGCATGGCCCTGGTGCTACCACTTGAGGCCTGAGCCAGTAGCCCTGACGCACCCACAAAAGTATACATACTTCCGGACTTATATTTGAAATGATGTGCTGCACTTGGCCCGAGCTCATCTTCGGCTGGCCAGAGCCGATGCCTGCGGAGAATACGCCCCAGCTGCTAACCCGAATGCACTAGGCTCTCGCATGCCACTGGTAGGCGATGACTGCGAAAAGTACATATCACTGCATGGCCCAAGCATGGGAATACGGACCAAGAACATACCATTGTAAGACCGGGATGGATTTTCAGCTGGACACCCCAGCACGATATTCGTTCAAGAGTACTTCTTGCACGGAGGAATACTGTCGAGATCGGGTAACGTAGACCACCTGAAATTTTCAAAGCATCTGTCTCAAACCCAAAGTCTTAGTATTAGCTAACCCGGTAGCCCCGAGACTCGATTAGTTTAAATGATCGTAGTTCACCAAAAGAGTTGCACAGCTACTTCGTCGATCAGCTTGTACTTAGACCCTGACCTACACTGCAATATAAACATTCCGATGTGATTCCAGGGAACACAGATCCTTTCACCACCTGCGGGGTTCGTCACGGTCAGGGGAAAGTTGGAGGCTGATAAAGGGTAAAAAACACCCCAACCTTATCCGATGTCGCCGCTTGAAACATCAAGCCCGAGGCACGGCGTCGGTAATGATAGCACTTCCTCGACCCCGCCTGTTTACATAAAATTCAACGGGTGTTACGGGAGCGCTTTTGTACGAATCCTGTATTTCCGCGCGTGTGTCAGTTGGAAAACGGGTGCACAGCCTTTGAATGGAAGCATTTGGGATCGTCGAACCGTCACACGTCACGTATCACATGTCAATGGGGGTTTTAGAGCTTGTGCCGCGAACCCAGCTGTGAGGCCCAGTTTTCCCAGTGCATGCAGACCTGTCCGTCCACAACGAAAATGACACAGCTCGGGACTCAATCCGAAGGCGAAAGCCTGAACTGAATTCTATCTCTACATTGCTGTTGAACTCATGCGGGGCTCACAAATCAGACATGGGTTACAGAATGATCACAATTATCAGGACAAGGGAAAAGGTCGGAGGTGTCGCGTCGTTACATCGTCAGTAGTTCATGATTTGAAGGCGAGAAAAACGGGCGGAAGAGAGAGGTAGGCATCGCAAGCATTTGTGGTCAGAGGAGCAGGATAGGATGGAGGGTAACGCCAGCAGAGATCATCAAGCAAAAAAAAAAGTTCGCGCGCAAAAAGGGTCGGGTTACTGACTCCACTACGTCCTCACTCTCTCAAAATCAAAAGCCCCCAGACGAAATCTTGATAGCTCATCGTCCCGACTGTCCATGTTCACTGTCGTTTCCGTATTGGTTGTCGCCGTCGTTCGTGTCACTTCGGTATCATCTGAAGTGGTCGTCGCGCCGACACTCCGAATTGTCGGCGCAACCGTCGAATGTGCGAACGAGGGCATCGGGCCCAACACCGATATGCGATTCGGTCCTTCGGAAGTTTGTAGCGGGAGTTCTTCTAATGGCGAAAGTCGACCAGAGTCAGCTATAACTCCAAAGGCCGATACGGAGGGTGACACAGGCCCGCCATGGCGGCGGCCAAACGAAGAAAGGGAGCCCGAACGGACCGAACCAGAGCTAGTAGTCTGTATGCGAGAATGGGCAGACGGACGGGAGGAATTGGAGCCTGATAGAACGTGGGAAGACATGGGTACAGAACCAGAGGATCGTGAATACGGGCTCAATTGGGATTGCGTTGAATGGAGTGAACCCCGATCAGAGAGAATCGGCTGAAGCTGGTGGACTACCTGAGGCTGTTGAGCGCGTAGCTCAGCAATCAGTTCAATGCCACCCTTAAAGTAAACTCACCGTACCAAAAGTTACCCGCTGCTCACCTGGGTCGGGTCCAGCCTCGCTTGCACTGCCACCAAGTATACCAGCCATTGATCTCCACCTTTCTCCTGCCGTCGGAGGTTCAGCGTCGAGCACATCAATCGTAACACTTGCATTATTTGAAGATCCAGTGATGACAGAGAGCGAGTCGCGCCATGCCTGTGCGTGTGAGCCGCCAAGTCCAGGAGGTGCGGCTACACTTCCGATCGTAGCAGATGTGCCTCCGGAGGCCGCAAATGGAGAAGTGGGTCGCGGGACGGGAAGATCGAGCACGTCAACACCATGGGAATAAGGAAAACTTCCTCTGCTTCCCACCGAGTCATACGGGTCGCTGACAGCATACGCAGGCGGCGCTCCTGTTGGTAAAGGAGGTGCAGGCTCATTAGCTGAGACTGGGCCACGTCCACTGGCAGGTGTCATTGCGCGGGAAGGAACAGACACGGGGGTACCAAGGCGCGATACGGCATCATGATATACTGAGTTACCAGATATGGCACTTCTGGCGCTGACAGAGGACATGGGTCGTTCCCCTTCGATAGTGAGTCCAAGACGAGCCCGAGATCGAACACGCGGTGCGCCCAAGAGGGATTGGTTGACTTCAGCATCATCTGTGCGTACACGCCCGCCAGACGATTTGGAGGTGTTCCTTGATGAAGAGCCTCCAAACCAGCTCCTCCGCAGCCTCGAAATCGAACTAAGCCCAAAACTATCCCTCCAGCTACTGGGTCCTGGGACCGGTCCATCATCGGCGTGTACATTGGAAGCGGCATCTTCTTCACTCGGGGAACGGGGGCCAAGCTCCTTCACCTTGACACGGCGTGCGGTGTACACCTTCGAATCTTCCATGTCACTTGCGGGATAGGAGATACTGCGGAGGGACTTTTCCTTTTCATTGAAGGAGGAAGGCTTGCGGACGGACAGACGGTCAACATCAAGAGGTGGTGGTGGGAAGAGGGGCGAAAACACTTCGGGCAACGATGGATCGCTAGAATGTTGGACACCATACATCCGCGGTGGGCTCAAGGCCTCCTCCTCGTCGTCTATCTTCAGCAGTTCGCCAGGGGGCATAATGTATCCGGCCATCTCGCTGCTTGCTCGTGCGGGGAATTGAGATTCGTCACGGTATGCTTGACCGATGGGCCCGCCACCAGGAAGTAGGACACCATAATCTGTGACAACAGACGAATTTGTATGGCCGGAATCACCTGAACCAGTACTTCCAGCCATATGCGGTGGTGCTGCACCAGGGGGAAGAGAAGCAACAGGGCGGACACCTGAATTATCACGTCCAGACCCATTGATGGCGTTCCGACTACGTCGAAGGAATGAATCAGCCTCTTCTCCACTATCTCGCGGAGAGCCAACACCAGCAGGCCTCTCACTATCCGGAGGAGGGGCTGAGGGGCTAACGACTTCCCAATGCGTCCAAATCGGTGTTTGATGGTGTTTGTTACGAAGCCCTCGTGCGCGGTAGCGGACAAAACAAATGATAAAGAGGAGCAGGAGATTAAACCCCACGATAGCACCAAATATAATGCCGACGATTGCGCCTCTGGAGAGAGTTGAGGACGTTGTGAAGGGAGAAGATGTTGTGGTTGCGGCGGTCGTAGTGGAAGTAGGTGTAGTAGGAATTGAGGTAGGAGAGGAGGTGGGAATAGAGGAAGTCGAGCTCGTAGGTGTCGCCGTGGAAGAAGGGGAAGTCGATGACGCAGGAGAAGTGAGACCACCCCAGGTCCATGCCCCATTTGTTCCGAGGGGTATCTATCAGGAAGAGTTGATCAGCCACCGCCTGAATGTCATTACATTCTAATATCATCCGAGCTCCACCCTTCAGACGAAGCTTCTCGGAAGACAATGCCCACCCAAGGCATACACGATAATTGAGCGTTCTTCGCCAGGGCAGCGCAAGGATGCGAGAGAAATCACACGGATGAGATACTTACGCTGGGTCCGTAGTACGTCAATGGTAACTCCAAAGTCGTCGTGCTCGTCGCAATAGGTTGTCCATTCGCATTCGTGAAGACCACCGTCGACAGCGTCATCCATGAGGGGAGTTGCTGCGTACCTGCCATTGTGAGTGGCGAGTTATAATGCGATGATGCAAGGAGAAAAATAGACACAAAATGGACAATAAGATAGTGTTTGAAAATGTAAACGGCCTAGCGAAGTATGCAAGACTGTCTGAGTCGTGAAGTGGACGAGGGAATGTATGTGCTCTGCAGAAAAGGAACTGAGTTGGGTTTGCCGAGCATAAAGCAAGAAGTCACAAACCTGGAGAGTCAATTATAGAGATGAAAACTTTTCTGAAGACGTTGGTGAGGAAAGAAAGCGAAAGAACGAGAAAAAGGGACAAGAATGGGGAGGGTCTCCGAGAGAGATGGAGGTGAGTACACCTGTGGGAACAAAGAGACGACGCGGTTCGTTTGTCACGTGCCTTGACTTTCGACTTCGAATTAGCCACTTCTACTTTCAACTTGTTAATTGTCTTTGGACGCTACGAAAACAGGGCAGTGCAAGTCCATGCACAAAAGGAAAACACACGCTCATGTCTGCAAATCGTACCCTTTCGACTGCTTCGATCAACTATGCAACTTTGGTATGCAAACGACCGTCCCGCGGTATACGTCCAACCGAGACTCCTTGTGTTACTTCCTCGTGCCCAGTTTCGAGATATTCTCCCGGACGGTATTACCCTTGTCGTGAAGAATCTTCATGGTGCGATTCATTTCTGTTTGCCTTTCTTCAACTGACGATACCATGCTCGCGAATGTCATGACCTTTTCTCTTCACCATAGATCAAGACCGCCGCAGTTGAACAGCAAACACAAAAACCTACGTCAGGTGATCCTTGACCTGTGTCGCCGGTGAGGACAGTATGAAAGGTCGGGCAGGAGCCATAGGTTAGCACTGCGCACCGCATTTATTATATCCGTATAATCCTGAATAAGTTCTGCCTAGCACATGAGCTACATTAGACCAACGATTTATGGACTCACTATCAGCGCCTTTCAGCCATTCCTCCCTCGAACATCCTCCCCATCGCTTCCAGTCCGCCTCGATCTCTTCCATGTTGATATACCTCCCGATATTGTCGAAGAGGTCGCCCACTAACACTGAGGAATCCGGTGCATTAATAGATGAACTCGCTAGCGCAGGTGTTGGCGGAATATGGGGGCTCGAGATTTGAAGGTATTCCTAGTGTTAATCAATGTCATTCCACGTGGACCCACGATGAACCAGCAAGTCGCTTACATCTGGATCGTGTTGCGCTGGCTTCATTCGTTTTGTGGACCCCTGAGCTCGATGGCCATCGTCAGCGTACCACCCATTTCCAGCCATATCCTCACGACGCATCCCGCGTTTATTTCCTGTAATGTTCCACCCCAGATTGTTACCCCTTTCCACACCTGCCTCTGCCTCGCTCGCCGCATCCACAGACCTTAAGGAATGTGCGAATGTGCCGTCAGCCTCACCACCTAGGTCGCCAGTGCTTGTGTCCAGTCCCCCGAATAGCATGGGCACTGGCGCAGCGACATGCTCCAAGCCCGGCTGTGCGCCATCTGCATTCCGACCACCGTCAGACCCTTCGAATGCGCGCATATATCCACCTATGTCGGTCCCGGCACCGCCACGTACGGCCGCCCCGCCTCCGGGCTCCATGAACACAGTGCTGCTTCCGGATGAGTCTT
>JBBPTT010000494.1:0-22788 GCA_038094175.1 Boletellus aff. lepidospora
CCATCCTTCAGCAATCATATCAGCAAATACGTGATTCATCAGTGCTTGGAACATAGCTGGTGAATTGCTTTGTCCAAAGAACATGACCGTGGGTTCGAAGAGTCCTACTGGGGTGATAAAAGCAGCTTTCCATCGATCTTCAGGGGCAATCAGCACGTTATTGTATCCCCATCAGATGTCCATTTTGGTGAAGATTGTAGCGTCTTTGAGTTGATCTACTAATTCCAAGATTCAAGGCAATGGATAAGTGTTTTTGATCATGTGTTGATTGAGATATCAGTAGTCCTGACAAGGTCTGAGTCTGCCATCTTTCTTTGGTACAAAGAAGAAGGGGGAGGCTTGTGGTGACTGGGATGGGACTATCATTCCTTTCTTGAGGTTTTCGTCAACAAATGCTTTGCATGCTTCCAATTCTTTAGGGTTGAGCGGGTATACCTTTGCTACTCTGGGGACAAATGTATCGGCAAGATCAATATGATGGTCATATTTTCAAGATGGGGGGAGCTTCCCGAGTGGGGGTTCTTTGAAAACTTTCCTAAATTCCTCGAATTCAGGGGGTAAGATCATTTCTTGCTTGGTTTTCTGTTGTTCCTGAGCAATCTCCGTGGATCTAGTGATCTTTCGGATCCATTCTGTCTTGATGTGCTCATCAGGGTCGGTTTTTAGATATCACAATAGGTGGTCCTGTTCGTCCGTATTCTGCTGTTGGGAGAGCGGGTTGACAATTTCTGGTAATCAGATTTCTCCTTTGGCCCAATCGATTTCTGGGTTGACCATTCATAACCAAGTCATTCCTAAAATGACATCTTCTTTTCCGCAGTTGATGACGAGGAAGTCCTGTTTCTCCAGAAGAAGACTTCCTATATTTAGAGAAAGTGTCACTTTCCTTCGTATATGTCCATTACTGTTTTCTGTTCCATCCACATTCAAGGCTTTGATGGGTGATTTCAATTTGGTGGTGGTCCATCCCATTCGTTCTACTAGGTTTTGATTTACAACGCAATTGCTTGCTCCACTGTCTACCAGGGAGGATACTTCGATATCCTTATTGGTTCCTTCTTCCTGTAGAAGGGTTGGGAGTTGAATTGCTCAATCTGGGATTGGCGGTAAAGGTACGATGGCCACTTTTTCTTCTTTTGGGTGGTTAGTTCCGAAGTATGTTTCTAGAACTTTTACAGCTTCTTTAGCCGTTACTCCTTTTCGTTGTAGAAGTCCCCTCATCTGTTCTCCTAGGAGTGCTTCCTTATCTGATTGAATAGATCCTTGGTTAGGGACTTGCCTGGGACTCAGTTGTCTTTTCCTGGGATGATTCTTCATGTGGCATCCCCTTCGATGACAAATAAAGCATCGGTTGTTTCGTTGGTGTTCCATCCATTGTTGAGAGGACAGTCATATTACATTGACATCTATATCCATGGCGTTGGGGTCAAATTCCTGAATTTCCTCTGGTTCTTCTCATATCCATTCTTCAGGTTTGGGTTTGAATGGTTGTTTCTGCAGTTGTTGTGTCCTGGTCCTGATTTGGTCGAATTGGGCGGCTTTCTCTATCCATTTATTCCACGTATCTGGTGGTGGATCTACTGCTGTCATAAGGTTGACCAGATGGGTGTCAACGGCTATTCTAAGCAGGTCAATCAAAATCTCGTGTTGCTGGCCCATACTTGCTGTGAAGGCAAGGAGTTCAAATTGAATTCGGAAAGTGGAGAACAATTTCTTTCCCTGTTTTAAAGTGTAAAGTTGTGATCTCGCATCTGCCTGAGAATCACCTGGGGCGAATATGTTGAAGAATCCTTCTTCGAGTTCCTTCAGAAGTTGGCTCATTTGCTTTCTACTAGTTACCGCATCTTGTAAGTTTTGATACCATCCCTTGGCAAAGATTGCAGCCATCCCATCTGTCATGTTATTGAGAATAATGACTACTTGTGCTAGCTCATTGTAGACCTCCTGGTTGATTGAAAGGTAAGCTTTCATGGCGCCAAACCATCATTTAGCATTGGTAGCAACTCCATTAAATGGACCAGGGTTTCTGGCTCGGATTTCCTGGGGTTCCTCAGGGTCTGTCGTCATTGATGCTACTGGGGTTGGTAAGGTGGGGATAGGAGCTGGTAATGCAAGTGGGATAGGAGGAGGAGGAAGTATGGGTTGTATCAAAATGCTTGAAAGGCCAGGGATAGATGGTGGTCCTATTTGAGAGATCTCAACTGGTGGCAAGGCTAATGCCTGCATGGGGAACGTTATGGGTCGTGCTGGTTCCTCAGATTGGATCGCTTCAGGGGGAATGACCTGGACTGTTATTTCAGGGTATGCAATGGGAGTGGGCGGTGGAGCATCAGGCAACGCGAGCAGTCTTCTGGGTGGTGGGTATGGAGCTGTTCCAAAAATGGTTGGTGGAGCATTCATTGCTCCCGAAATTCTTCCAGAGTGCGGCAGCAGGCTGGACATTTCTCTAATGGCAGATTGTGTTGACAACAGCCTTGGTGATCCATGAGTTGATGAGGCAGCGATTATCAGCGCTCCTCTGATTCCTGGGGTCCCAGTTCGTGGAGAGCCATGCCTGGTTACAGTTCGGATACTGCTGGGTCGAGGGGATTCTGTCCCTGTCGTTCCTGGTACTCAGGGTGGTCTGGTAGACATTCCTAACATCATAGGAGGTAAGGGCACTTGCTGAAACTCCTGTACTTCTTGCTCTTCTTGTGAAGACGATGAAGTGTTGCTTTCCTCCTGAGAGTCTTCCTCCTGAGGGCTTCCTTCTTGTTCCGAAGAGGAAGTGGGTACTCAATAACTTCCACCATTCCTTGGTGAAGTTCTGGTTCTGGATCGTCCTCAGTCTTCTTCAACAGGCGGAGGAGTGGGTTGTCGTGGGGGTGGTTCTTCATCTCGGGAAGATCCCCAATCCCAAAAACTAGACATGCTTACATACTATCTTCCCGATCTGTTCTATGGAGTAAAGATAGCTTTGATCATGGTCTATTCCGATGATGGCAGCAATACGGTTGTCAATGAGGATTGTTACAGCTAGACAAGCGATGGATACAAGTGGTCCTAGTCTTCCCTGGAAGACACTGGTTGTGTCGGCTAGAGTCCTACTGCTAGAAAGCAGGGACAAGAAGACAGCTAGTTCTTTTGTTACGCTTGCATGGAGCTATCCAGCAAGGTCAAAGGTTTGACAACAAGTCAAGAACCAATGAAAGCAACTAGTCGAGCGCACACTCAAAGTGTAGTGTGAAGACATGCAAGAGGATCTCTCTAACTGCAACAAGCAGTCTTGAGGAGGCCAGATAACTACACGTAGATTGCGTAGAACTAGTTGAGGGACTATGGTACAAGATGAGTTCTACTATATAGTTGTAAGGTATGCTGTGCATATAGCCATGATGACTCAGAATGAGTCATAGGTTACTAGGGTGACTAATACATCAATGCGCAGCATCAAAGAT
Source organism: Boletellus aff. lepidospora (assembly GCA_038094175.1). Lineage (NCBI taxonomy): Eukaryota > Fungi > Basidiomycota > Agaricomycetes > Boletales > Boletaceae > Boletellus > Boletellus aff. lepidospora. Next base: position 3,438 of record JBBPTT010000494.1, read on the forward strand.
GGGATCAAGGAATCAAAAGATGGTGGCTGTGAGGCTGTGCGTGGTTACCATCATGGTGAGATGGTGAAGGTGTGACGATGTGAAGGGGTAAAGCTAGTGTCAATGGAGTAGACACCCGATGTCTTTGTTACTTGGCTGAATGGAAGGTTCCTAATGTTTCGTCGGTAGTCATCATGGTCAGGATCGAGAGTAGGAGGACTTATCAAGGGAGGAAAAGGAAAAACTGTAACAGCAGATATCTTCACCAAGAATCTGACCTGGCAATGCTTTGAGGAGAACAGAAAGCATCTTATGCTTGTCTCTTATCCCTCTACATCATGATTAACAAAGGGGAGTGTTGAAATTATTATTTAGTTTCACTTATCTTTTCTATTTATGCTATTCATGATTAAATACTTAGAGGTCTGGACTCATGAAGTCCAATTGTGCTAGGTTCTTTTCTAGAACCTTCCATTATTTTGCTTAAGGATAAAGACATTACATACAGATCAAACATGTGTTTCACACATCTTTCACACACGTTTGACATTCAGGCCAATGGCTTTTATTTCTCATTACTGTGGACTGTTAAAGCTCCGCTGTAACCTTACCTTCTGTATCTATTTAGTCCTTGGGATTTTTCCCTTGAATAGCAGAAGAGTCTCCTCTCTCTCTTGAGCATATCCCTTCACTCACACCATCACAACACCTGCACCTATCCAAGTGCTCACTTGGTTGCATCTCTGCTCTCAGATATAAACAAGTGAGTCTCACACTTGTTGGGTTCCATTCCCCTTGCTGTCCCTCAGTCTGCCCCTTCTTTGAAGAGGTCCTGCTGCCCCTTCAAAACTGAATGCACTCTTGTGTCGTTTGAGCAACCTATAGAGGGGTGGACTCTCACAAAGAGGTCACAGTGTCCCTGCTACCTAGGAGAACAAGTGGAGGATGAGGACCTTGAGGATTACTCAAGGTACAAGTGACTTAGTGGCAGAGGGATCCAAGGATCAAGGCAAAGGTGCAACACATGACTACATGTATTTGCATAGAACAAGAGTAAAGAAAATACATGTGTGGTAATGGTATATATAGGCAAAGGTGAGTCATCACCAAGGGCTATAGAACATGGTGGAATGATGAAGTCAACTGTGACCATCAAGGCGCAGCAGGAACCAGGTACAGGTGGTAACTAAGGGAAATAATCTGAGATGACTCAGATATCACAGGAGAACGATCCAAAGATAAATAAGAAATGATCAAAGTGATCAGAGAAGATAAGGGGACTGGCATGGTGGAGTGAATGGACAGAAACAAGATAAGTATGGGGAGCAAGGGAGAAAATCATAACACTTTTCCAATCTTTGATGGCATTGAGTTTCCCAGGATCCAGAGTGATTTCTCCTGGTCAGACTATCATTCTGAGGTAATTGACTTCTGTGACATTGAAGGAGCATTTGCTTAGTTTGAGGAAAAGGTTGTTCTCCATCATTCTTTGAAGGACTCAACAGGTTTGCTCAGTATGTTCCCTTAGTTGTTTCAAAGCAATGATGAGGTCATCCATGTATATGATTAGCCATCCTTCAGCAATCATATCAGCAAAGATGTGATTCATCAGGGCTTGAAACATAGTTGGAGAGTTGCTTTGTCCAAAGAACATGACTGTGGGTTTGAAAAGTCCTACAGGGGTGATGAAGGCAGCCTTCCATCGGTCGAGGGGATGGATGAGAACATTATTATATCCCCATCAAATATCCATTTTAGTGAAGATCATGGCATCTTTTAGTTGATCAACAAGTTCCAAGATGCAAGGAAGAGGATAAGTGTTTTTGATTGTATGTTCATTAAGATATTGATAGTCTTGGCATGGGTGTAATCACCTATCTTTCTTCAGGACGAAGAAGAAGGGCAATGCTTGTGGGGATTGAGATGGGACAATTGTCCACTTTTTCAGGTTTTCATTGACAAAAGTTTTACATGCTTTGAGTTCCTTGGGATTTAGTGGGTAGACTTTAGCTACTTTTGGGACAAAGGTGTCCTTTAGATTGATATGATGGTTGTATTTCCTGGATGGGGGAAGTTGTCCTAAAGGCGGTTCCTCAAATACCCATTGAAACTCCTCAAATTCAGGAGAAGTGTGGTTTCTGGTTTATCAGCCATCTGGGCCTGAGCAATCTCAGTGGAATGGGTTATTTTCCTTATCCATTCCTGCTCAAGGTAGGAGTTGGGGTTGGTTTTTAAGTATTGCAGGAGGTATCTCTGTTCATTGGCATTTTGCAAGTGAAAGACAGGGTTGATGGTTTCTGGTATTCGAATCTTTCCCCTTGCCCAGTCTATTTCAGGGTTGATTAGTCTTAGCCAAGACATTCCTAGGATTGTGTCTTCTTCTCTGCTATTGATGATGAGGAAATCCTGATTTTCTAGGAGTAGGTTTTCCATTATTAGGGAGAGAGTGACTTTCCTTCATATTATCCCTTTCTTATTTTCAGTACCATTGGCATTTGTAGCTTTGATGGGTATTCTTAGCTTCTTGGTCATCCATCCTAGTCTTTCTACAAGTTTCTTGTTTATGAAGCAATTGCTTGCTCCACTGTCCACCAGTGAGGATGCTTCAGTGGTTTTTCCTGTTTCTTCTTCACATAAAGAGATGGGAAGTCAAATTGCTTGATCAGAGATTGTTGATACAATTACAGGAATAACAGTTGTGGGGATTGGTGACACTGAAACACCTTTCTCCTTTAAAAATCCTCAGCTTCTTGGTTCTCCAAGAGGAAGCTCTGTATATCATTCTCAGTCTGTATTATGTAAGTAGGTGGTGCTGATCTCAATGGAGGAGGGACTTTCCTGTAATCCTGCTCTCTGTTCCTTCCTCTGAAGGATCATTTATCCAATCAATGGTTCCTTGTGGAACATCTGGTTCAGTGACAAATGAAGCATTTGTTGTTCCTGATATGCTCTGCTCTTTCCAATGGAGACAGTTTGATTACATCAATGTCCATGGCATTCAGATCTCTGTGGTTTCTAGAAGATCCCAATTTGGTGAGGTGAGTCTGACCTGTTCTGAGGAGCTGAGTCCTGGTCCTTATTTGGTCAAATTGTACAGCTTTCTCCATCCATTTCTGCCATTTCTCAGGGGCAGGGTCTACTGCTGTCATTAGATTCATGATATCTCCATTTACCACTACACAAAGGAGATCTATCAAGATTGTGTGTTGATGTCCCATGCCAGCATTGGTGACCAACAGCTTGAACTGAGCCCTAAAGGTGGGGAAAGTTCCCCTTCTCTGTTTCAAAGCATAAAGCTTGGATCATGCATTGACTTGGGCATCACCTGGAGAGAATGTTGTGAAGAAGTCCTTTTCCAGATTGGCAAAGGTGATGGTGATTTTTCCTTTTGATGCATTGTCCAGTTTCTGATACTATCCTTCCACAAAGGTTGCCACTAGTCCTGTTTTCATGTTGTTGAGAAGGATGACAATTTATGCTAATTTGTCATATACTTCATGATTTAACATGAAGTAGGCCTTCATTTTCCAGAACCATCATTTGGCATCTTCTGCTTTTCCACTAAAGATGTTACAGTTTTTCCTTTTTCCTTTCATTTCCTCCCTTGACAAGTCCCCTTCATTCTCTACCCAACAACAATGACTACCAATGAACCTTAGAGTTCCCTTGACATTGGCCGAATCATAGTCATCAATGACTATCCCCTTGAAATCTGTCTCATCTCTTCAGGTCATCACCCCTTCACATCTTCACCTCTTCACAATTGTCACACCTTCACCATCTCACTATGATGGTAACCATGCATAGCCTCACAGCCACCATCTTTTGATCCATCATTGTTAACTGTTACGCTGAATGCTGTTATGCTTGCGTGGAGTTACCCAGCAAGGTCAAAGGTTCGACTGTAAGTCTAGAACCAATGAAAGCAACTAGTCGAGCACACACTCAAAGTGTAGTGTGAAGACACACAGAAAGATCTCTCTAACTGCGACAGGCAGTCTCAAGGAGGCCAGACAACTACATGTAGATTGCGTAGAACTATCTGGAGAACTATGGTACAAGGCGGGCTCAACTATATAGTACAGGGATAGGCTGTGTGTATAGCTGCAATGAGTCAGAGTGAGTCAGAATGAGTCAGGGGTAACTAGGATGACTGATATATCAATGTGCAGCATCAATGATGGTATCAATGGATCAAAAGATGGTAGCTGTTGGCTATGTGTGGTTATCATCATAGTGAGATGGTGAAGGTGTGACGATGTGAAGAGGTGAAAGGGTGACAAGGTGATGGGATGAGTCGAATGAGTCTGAATGGGGAGAGTGCCGATCTTTGATGATCATCAGGGATTCTAGAGGTTCTCGGTAGTCATCATCCTTGTGATGGAATAAATGGGAAGACTTATCAAGTAGCAAAAAGAGAAAAACTATAACAATACCCCCTTTGTACATTGGAGATTCCAGCTCCAAGACCTTTTGTCCTAGTAATTTCTTCATTGTCGATGAAATGGTGATTTCAGTAGGGAAACTTTTTCAAGGAATGTGGAGGGGTGCATTTTTCTATATGCAGAAAGAAACTCGCGAGCGTTGGAAAGATTTGCTGCCGGTTCCCAAGTGTTTTCTACAGAGGAATATCCTTTCCATTTAACCAGATACTTTCGTCATCCGGCATGTCCTTGATGAGCGAGGATTGCTTCTACCTCATATTCTTCTTCTCCTTCGATTTTATCAGGTGGGGGACGAATGAAGTTAGGGCCATGCTCTGTAGTTTCAACATATGGGGTAAGGAGAGAGGTGTGAAAAACTGGGTGTATTTTCCAAGAGGCGGGAAGTCAGAGTTGGAAGGAGACAGGGGAAATGACTTTTTTGATTTCAAAGGGGCCTTCTCATTTAGGAGCGAGCTTTTTAGATGGATAGGGGATGTGAAGGTTTCTTCCTTCTAACCAAACCTTATCTCTGACTTTGAAGGGTTTGTACTTGGACCATGTCTTTTCTTTTTGTCATAGTTACGCGGTTATGTGTGCAGCTTTGGCTTCTTTTCTTGCATTGTCAAGGATGGTCATCTGAGATTCAAGGGTGGGGAGGAATGTCTTTCCAATGGCAGGGTAGGCTTGAGGTTCATATTCCATCATGAGCGCAAACAGGGTTTGTTTGGTGACTGAGTGAGTGGCAGAATTGTGAGCAAATTTGGCCATAGGGAGAAGATCATGCCACTTAGCAGGGTTTCCATCACAAAATATCTGAAGATATGTTTCCAGTTCTTGGTTGACACGCTCAGTTTCTCCATCAGTTTGCAGATGATAGGCAGTGGATAGGGCTGAATCATATTGTAGGAGTTAGGCAAGTTCTCTAGTGAACGCTGATGCGAATTGGAGACCTCTGTCTGATATGACTCGATCATGAAGTCTGAATCTGGGGAAAATATTCCTGAAAAAGAGCTTAGCTACTCCTGCTGCGTCGATGGTTTTATTGCAAGGGAGGAAAATTACCCCCTTTGTAAGACCATGGTCAACCATGACCAAAACAGAGTCGAAACCAGTCAAGATTGGGAGATCCGTGATTAAATCCATGGAAATGTTCTGGAATGGGCAGTCCGCCTCCATAGGGTTGGGGATCAGTGGTGGAGTGGTAGGGTGAGTATTGACCTTGTTTGATTGGCAAGCCGTGCATCTGTGGACAAACTTTTGAACAAAAGTTGAAAGGCCAGGCCACCAATAATCCTGTTGGAGTAGGGATAAAGTTCTGAAGTGTCCACCATGTCCTCTGGCAGGGGATTCATGTATTTCAGTGACTAAGGCTTGTCGCTGAGATTCAGGAATAAAAAGATGTCCCTTGAAATATAACATTCCATCTTCCCATTTCCAGTCGTTGGCATTGGCCTGGGGAAAGAGTGAAGATCCCATTTGGGCTGCGGCAATAGCATTCTTTGCTAGAGGATTGTCCTTGGTGGAAAGGATCACTTTTTCTCGTATGGTGAGGTCGATAAGGTTGATGAAATGATCGTCAGGGATAAGAATAACATCCTGATTGTCACTGGTGGTGTCGATCTCCTCTTTCCTAGATAGGGCATCAGCTGGGGCCATTTTGTTTCCGGGGAGGTTTTGATATCAGATGTCAAAATCTTGGAGGAACAACATCCATCTTGCTTGTCAGCAGGATAGCTTATGAGGTTGTTTAAAGTATGCCAGGTTCTTATGATCAGTTTGAATCATCACCTGGTGTTCTGTTCCTGATAGGTAATGTCTCCATTCCTCCAATGCTCTGATAACCACTAATAACTCCCGATTGTAGATGTTGTAATTTCGTTCCTTGGGAGAGAAGGTTCAGGAGAAATAGGCACAAGGGTGGAGATCTCTGTTTCCATCTGTTTGCATTAAGACCGCTCCCAAGGCAGTAAGCAAGGCGTCCGTCATGACTGTGAAGGGTTTGGTGGAGTCCAGCATCTTGAGGACGGGTCTAGACATAAAAGCTTTTTGTAAAGATCTAAAGGCTGTCTCACATTCTGGTGACCAATTCCAGTCAACTCCTTTCTTGGTAAGCTCATGAAGGGGTTGACTGATCCCAGAGAAGTCAGGGATAAACTTCCTGTAAAAGTTACAGAATCCGATGAACAAATGGATCTGTTTTACAGATGTCGGGCTTTTCCAATCTTGGATTGCTTTGAGTTTTCCCAGATCAAGTGTAATTTCGCCGGGTCGAACTATCATTCCAAGGTAGTCGACTTCAGTAACATTGAAGGAACATTTACTTAGCTTGAGGAACAAGTCATTGTCCATCATTCGTTGTAGAACTCTATGAGTTCTTTCTGTGTGTTCCCCTGGTTGCTTGGAAGCGATGATAAGATCATCCATATATATGATCAGCCATCCTTCAGCAATCATATCAGCGAATACATGATTCATGAGGGCTTGGAACGTAGCTGGAGAGTTGCTTTGTCTAAAGAACATGACTGTTGGTTCAAACAGTCCTACTGGAGTGATGAAGGTGGCCTTCCATCGGTCTGGTGGGTGGATCAGCACATTGTTGTACCCCCATCAGATATCCATCTTGGTGAAGATGGTGGTGTCTTTTAGTTGATCTACAAGTTTGGAAATGCAGGGTAATGGATATGCATTTTTGACGGTATGTTCGTTGAGATACCAGTAATCTTGGCAAGTGTTACAGTTTTTCCTTTTCTTCCCTTGATAAGTCCTTCCACTCTTGATCCCGACTATGATAACTACCTATGGTTCCTAGAAACTCATTAATATGGGTCAAACCACAAGGAATACCAACGACCAATCCTTTGACATTCGTCATACCCCTTTCTAGTTGCCACCTCATCACATTGTCACACCTTCACCATCTCACAATGATGGTAACCATACATAGCCCCACAGCCACCATCTTTTGATCCTTTGATCCCATCTTTGATGTTGCACATTGATGTATCAGTCACCCTAGTTACTCATGACTCATTCTGACTCATCGCGGCTGTACACACAGCATACTCTTGGACTATATAGTCGAACTCCTCCTGTACCATAATTCCCCGGCTAGTTCTATGCAATCCATGTGTAGTTGTCTGGCCTCCTCAAGACTGCTTGTTGCAGTTAGAGAGATCCTTTTGAGTGTCTTCACACTACACTTTGAGTGTGCACTTGACTAGTTGCTTTCAGTGGTTCTGGACTTGCTGTCGAACCTCTGACCTTGCTGGATAACTCCACACAAGTGTAACAGCAAGGGTGTAATCCTCCGTCTTTCTTGGGTACAAAGAAGAAAGGTGAAGCTTGAGGTGATTGCGATGGTACAATAGTCCCTTTCTTCAGGTTTTCATCGACAAACATTTTGCAGGCTTCTAACTCCTTGGGATTTAACGGGTAAACCTTAGCTACCTTCGGTACAAAGGTGTCTTTGAGGTCAATATGGTGGTTATACTTCCTGGATGGGGGAAGTTTGCCTAAGGGAGGTTCCTCAAACACTTGTCAGAATTCTTCGAATTCTGGGGGAAGGATGGTTTCTTTTTTGTTGGCCATCTCAGCTTGGGCAATCTCAGTAGAGTGGGTTATCTTCCTGATTAATTCCTGGCCAATGTGGGTGCTCAGATCTGCCAATAAATAGCGCAGCAGATATCACTGTTCAATGTGATCCTGTGAATGTAATATCGGGTCAATCGATTTGGGAATGATGATCTCACCTTTGGCCCAATCGATCTCAGGGTTCACTAGTCTTAGCCAAGACATTCCAAGGATCACATCTTCAGCTCCACAATTGATGATAAGGAAATTCTGGTTTTCCAGCAGTAAAGAGTCAACGGTCATGGAAAGGGTTACTTTCCTTCATATTAACCTGTTCTCATTTTCTGATCCATCTGCATTGGTGACTTTGATTGGTACCTTCAGTTTCTGAGTTGTCCAACCCATTCTTTCTACCAGTTTTTGGTTTATGAAACAGTTGCTGGCTCCACTATCAACTAGAGAAGAGAGTTCAGTCATCTGTCCAGTCTTTTCTTCGGTCAAAGAGATGGGTAGTCATATCGCTCAGTCTGAGATTGGAGATATGATTGAGGCAGCTTTCTCTTGGTTAGTCCATCCTATTGTTGTTTTCTTTGTCCAGGTGTTCGATTTCGTTGTTGCCAGTGGTTCTTCCTTGTTTGACCACGTGAGGTTAAGGACTTCCAAGGCATCTTCTTGCGAAATGCCTAGTTCCTTTATTACTCGAATTACCGGATTTTCTTCCTTGGTTACTCAAGTATCAGGATTCCTATGATTGGATGGTAGAACTTGCCTAGGTTCTGATCGTTTTCCTTTCCTAAGGAACCGGTTTACTTGCTTTTTGGTAGATCGTCCTATTTGTCAAAGGAAACATTCCTTGTTTCTTCGACCTTGCATCTCTTCTGGTGAGGTTGTGATTATATCAACGTCTGTTACGCTGAACGCACGTCTAGTGTCGTTCAAGCAACCTGCAGAAGGGCGGACTCTCACGAAGAGGTCGCAGCGTCCTTCTACCTAGGTGAACAAGGGAGACGAGGGTCTTGCAGGGTATGCAAGATCCGAAGACTTAGAGGCGAGAGGATTCACGAGGATCGCGACTGAGGAATGACAAAAGACTGCGTGTTACTGCGCAGAACAAGAGTGAGGAAACTACGAAGTAGCTAAAGGTATATATAGGCGATGATGAGTAAGCATCGAAGCCTATGGAACATGGTGGAAGTATGACTAATGGTGGGGCTGCCATCTAGGCACAGGAACCATAACTAAGAGGAAAGATCCGACAGGATCGAAATAAAAGAAGAACGTGGACCAAAGACAAAGAGGTAATGAGTAAAACCAGGAGAGAATGCCCCATACGGGCCAGCATAGCGAAGTGTCTCAATACAAATAAGGAACAAGGATGAAGCGAGAGAAAAGATCGTAACAATGTCCATGTCATTGGTATCCATATCCATAGCATTCGGGTCTTCTTCATCTGGGATCTCAGATTCGATATAGTCATCAAGATCGAGTTGGTTTACTTGTAGCTGCTTTGTACAGGTTTGAATAAGGTCGAACTGAGAGGCTTTCTCCATCCATTTCTGCCAAGAGGTGGGTGATGGATCTATTGCTGTCATTAGATTCACAATGTCAATGTGGACAGTGATCCTAAGGAGATCAATAAGCAAGACGTCTTGCTGACTCATACTAGTGTTAGCAACTAGTAGCTCAAATTGAGCGCGGAAAGTGGGGAATGTTCCTCGGCCTTGTCATAAGGCATACAGCTTGCTGCAGGTGTCTGCCTGAGCATCTCCTGGAGAGAAGGTGATGAAGAAATCTTTTTCTAAGTCATCGAATGCAAGTTGTACTCACCCTGAAGATTTCACCATATCATCGATTTTTTGATACCATCCTTCAGCAAAGGTTGCTGCAAGTCCTGTTTTAAGGTTGTTGAGGAGAATAACAATCTGTGCCAGCTCATCATAGACTTTGTAATTGATTGCAAAGTAGGCTTTCATAGTGTGGAACCACCGTTTAGCATCTTCTTGCTTTCTGTTAAAGGGGCCTGGATTGCCAGCACAGATCTCAGATTCTTCTTGGGAGAAGAAGGAGGATGCTATTAGAGTAGTGGGGGCGGGTAAAGGAGCTGGGACGAGAAATGTAGGGTCATAATGGGAGGTTTGTGTAGGAGCTGATGTTGACTCAGCAATGGTGATGTGGACATGGGGTTCCTCCCCTATTGGTGAATCCATTTGAGGTCATTCTGCTTGAACTGGTCTTAGGAGGGAGGGAATGGTGATGGGTGTTCGACTAGGGGATGCTATTCTTGCTATCTCAGTGTGATGTGGTTGTGTTACGGATACAGGCATTGGAGATACTGCGGATCTTACAATGTGTTCTCAGCTTTCCATAGAAGATCCAACGATTCTTCTGGCCAGTGATTGCGGGGATGGCGTAATTCCCCTTTTGTGTTGGATGGTGGGTCTTTCCCATGCATCAGGTATCGACTGTGGACTGGACAGTGGAGCGGCGGGTTCATGGGTTGGTCCATGTATCCTTCTGCGGCTGCTAGATGTCAATGGCTCCCTTCCTGAGGGACGAGGTGGTCTGGTGGACATTCCAAACATGACTGGTGGTAGAGGGACTTGCCGGGTACCCTCTCTTTCTGCTGGTTGGCTTTGAGTTTGCCTAGTTGGCGACAACTCCTCTTCATCCGTAGATGTCTCTGGGTTAGTTCCTCTAGGTTCCCACATGTTGATTACTAGGTTGGTCTAGTTCAACAGGATAGGACTGTGTGCAGGGTGACAGTGGTGACGATGGTATCTACCAACTTCAAGATGGTAGTGGTGGCTAGAATGTAGGCGAGGGCTAGCAGGTCCAATCTTCTTCCTGAAGATGATTTCGTGGTGGTCAGCTGAGGGTCCTTCTGCTGAATAGCAGGGATGAGAATAGAGCTAGTTCTTTTGTTACGCTTGCATGGAGTTACCCAGCAAGGTCAAAGGTTCAACTGTAAGTCTAGAACCAATGAAAGCAACTAGTCAAGCACACACTCAAAGTGTAGTGCGAAGACACACAGAAAGATCTCTCTAACTGCGACAGGCAGTCTCAAGGAGGCCAGACAACTACATGTAGATTGCATAGAACTATCTGGAGAACTATGATACAAGGCAGGCTCAACTATATAGTATAGGGATAGGCTGTGTGTATAGCCACAATGAGTCAGAGTGAGTCAGAATGAGTCAGGGGTAACTAGGATGACTGATATATCAATGCACAGCATCAATGATGGTATCAATGGATCAAAAGATGGTGGCTGTTGGCTATGTGTGGTTACCATCATAGTGAGATGGTGAAGGTGTGACGATGTGAAGAGGTGAAAGGATGACAAGGTGATGGGATGAGTCGAATGAGTCTGAATGGGGAGAGTGCCGATCTTTGATGATCATCAGAGATTCTAGAAGTTCTCGGTAGTCGTCATCCTTGCGATGGAATAAATGGGAAGACTTATCAAGTAGCAAAAAGAGAAAAACTGTAACAAATGCATGTCTAATGTCATTCTAGCAACCTGTGGAACAGTGGACTCTCATGAAGAGGTCGCAGCGTCCTAACCACCTAGGAGAACAAGGAGGGATGAGGGACTCAAAGAATATTTGAGGACTGAGGACTTCTGGACTCAAGGAGTCAAGGCTGAGGAGTGACAAAAGACTACGTGTTATTGTGTAGAACAAGAGTGAAGAGAGTACATGAGTGGTAACAGTATATATAGACTGAGATGAGTCAGCATCAAAGTCTATGGAATGAGGTGGAAGGATAAAGTAAGCTGCAACTATCAAAGCACAGCAGGTACCAGGTACAAATAGTAACTAAGGGAAATAATCCGAGATGACTCGGATAGCATAGGAAAAAGGACCGAAGACAAATAGGAAGTGATCAAAGTGTTCGGAGAAGATAAGAGGACCAGCACAATGTAGAGAAAGGATAGAGACAAGATAGATACAAGGGACGAGGGAGAAAATCATAACATTAACATGCATTGATGCATCAGTCACCTTAGTTACTTATGACTCATTCTGACTCACCATGGCTATGTGCACAGCCTATCCCTGTACTGTATAATTGAGCCCATTTTGTACCATAGCTCCTCAGCTAGTTCTACACAATCTATGTGTAGTTTTCTGGCCTCTACAAGACTGATAAGTTGCAGTTAGTGAGACTCCTCCTATGTCTTTGCACTACACCTCAGAGTGTGTGCTTGACTAGTATCTTTGTTTGAATCCAGACTTATCCTTCGGATCCTTGACTTGCTGGATAACTCCATGCAAGCATAACAAAAGGTTTCTGGGCATCCAGCATGGATTTCTGATTTCTTTGTAGTGGTTGGGGCAGCAGGAGTTGGTGCAGCGGGCTGGGTCAAGGATTGAGTTGGTTGGTGAGACATTCCTGGTGTATCAGGTAGGGATAACTCAATTGGGGATCCTTCTTTTGGTGTGGTAAACCTGGTATGCTCAGGGAATGGATTTCTCTGGTCTTCCTCTGGTTCTGGTAGGATCATGATTACCAGTGGAGCTGGGGATGCCTGAGAAGGTCTTCAGATTCTCCTTGGTGGGGTAAAAGGATTGGATGGTAGGTGTGATGGTCCAGTAATTCTTCTGCTGGTGGGTTGGAGAGATGGCAATGAGTGTCATAGGGGTTCATCTTCTGGTGAGGATTTTGGTATCCGAAATCTTGATCTCGACATTGTGTCAGCTAGTAGCCCTTCTGCTAAAAAGCAGGGGCAAGGAGAGAGCTAGTTCTTTTGTTACACTTGTGTGAAGTTATCCAGCAAGGTCAAAGGTTCAGACTGAAGTCTAAACCAATGAAAGCAACTAGTTGAGTGCACACTCTGAGGTGTAGTGCAAAGACACAAGAGGTTCTCACTAACTGCAACCTGCAGTCTTGTGGAGGCCAGAAAACTACACATGGATTGTGTAGAACTAGCTAAGGAATAGTAGTACAAGCACAAGAACTTATATACTGTAAGGTATATGAGCATGACTAAGAATCAGCTGCAAAGGAGTCATCAAAGGTTACTACAAGGGGGACAGTATTGAGGGATAGGGGAACACAAGGTGATACAAGAGAATCACCTTGGGAGAAAAGTGTCCAAAAGAGTTATGGGCACATCATGATCAAGGGAAAAGATGGGAGGCATAGTAATGGGGTAAGATCCCATCAGAAGATGACTATCAGAAGATGACACAGTATCAAATGCATATACAGAAGGGGAGGAAAAACTCATCAGGGTAGCTATGCACCACCTTTGCATCAGGGGGGTTGCATTTCTTGTAACAACAACCAACCCCTCTGCCTGTTGAAGAAGAAGACTTTGGACAGTCTAGAACTTCACCAAGGAATGATGGAAGTTATTGAGCACCTGAATCCTCTTTGGAAAGTGAGGATCAGCAAGAAGAAACAGATGCTCCCCTGTCTTCACCAGAAGAGTGGGAGGTCCAGGAGTTTTGGCAAGTGCCTCTACCTCCCATGATGTTTGGAATGTCTACCAGACCACCCTGCATACCAGGGACAGAATCCCCTCGACCTAGCAGTATTGGAACCATAACAGGACATGGTTCCTTATGAACAGGCACCCCAGGAATCAGAGGATCTCCAATAATCTCAACCACATCAATTCTAGGATCACTCAGGCCATTGTCAACATGATCAGCCATCAGAGAAGCACCTAGCCTTCCACTGCATACTGGAAGGATCACAGGAGCAATAAATGCTCCACCAACCATTTTTGGAACAACTCCATACCCACCACCCAGATGACCCCTGGCATTACCATCTGCTCCACCACCCACACCTACCACCTATCCAGAGATAACAGTTCAGATCACCTCTCCTGAAATGACACAGCCAGAAGAACCTATACATGCTGTAGTCTTTCCCACACAAGCTCTGATCTCTTCCCTGATCAAAATCCCTTTAATCAGTCCACCATCAATCCCCAGATTATCAACCACCTTATTAACAGTACCTCCACCACCAGTCCCACCTCCTGTACCTACTCCAGTACTCGCCTCACCAGCTCCAATAGCATCACCAGTCTTAGACCCTGAAGAAACACTGGAAATCCATGCTGGAAATCCTAGCCCCTTCAGCAGGATCTCTACAGATGCTAAATGATGGTTTCACACAATGAAAGCTTACCTCCTGATCAATCGGGAAGTCTATAACAAGTTAGCACAGGTAGTCATCATCCTCAATAACATGACAGATGGAATAGCAACAATCTTCACGGAAGGATTGTATCAGAAATTACAAGATACAGTAACTAGCAGAAAACAGATGAGCCAACTCCTGAAAGAACTTGAGGAAGGTTTCTTCAATGTGTTCTCCCCAGGTGATTCTTAGGCAGACACAAGATCCCAACTTTATGCTTTGAGACAGGGAAGGAAAACATTCCCTGTTTTCCAAATCCAATTCGAACTCCTCACCACCACAGCAAGCATGAGACAATAACATGAAATCTTGATCAACCTGCTCAGAATAGCTGTCAATACAAATATTGTCAATCTAATGACCACAGTAGATCCACCACTGGACATGTGGAACAAATGGATAGAGAAAGCCACTCAGTTCAACCAAATCTGAACTAGAACCCAGCAATTGTGGATGAAAACCTCCCACTTGGACATGGAGGAATGGCCTCAGGAAACACTAGAGGAAATAGAGGAACTGGACCCAGATGCTATGGATATAAGCATAATCTGACTATCCTCCCAGCAATGGACAGAATACCGAAGAAACAATCATTGTTTCATTTGCCATCAGAAAGGATGTTCCACCAGAAACCACCCAAGACAAAGAGAACCTGACCACAGGTGAGTGTTATAGTTTTTCCTTTTCTTTACTTGATAAGTCCCCTTCATTCTCAACCCAATGACAATAACTACCAATAAACCCTTAGAGTTCCCTGACACCAACCAAGTCACAGTTACCAATGACAATTCTCTCGATATCCACCTTACCTTCACATTGTCACCCCTTCACACCCTCACCCCTTCACATTGTCACACTTCCACCATCTCACTATGATGGTAACCCTGCATAGCCCTGTAGTCACTATCCTTTGATCCCAATGATCCCATCATTGATGTTGCATATTGATACATCAATCACCTTAGTTACCTATGACTCATTCTGACTCATCACAGTTATGCGCACAGCCCATCCTGGTACTATATAGTTCAACCCGCCTTGTACTATAATTCCCCAGCTAGTTCTACACAATCTACATGTAGTTTTCTGGCCTCCATGAGACTGCTAGTCACAGTTAGTGAGATCCTCTTGTGTCCTCACACTACACCTCAGAGTGTGCACTAGTCTGGTATCTTTGTTTGAGCTCAGACTTATCATCCGATCTCTCGACTTGCTGGATAACTCCATGCAAGCATAACAGTGAGCCTCTCATCATGATCTGAAGGAGTCAGATAAAAAGGCACTCTCCCTAGACAAACAGATAAGGGAACTGCTACAAAGGAAAGGAGTAACCACCAAGGATGCAGTAAAGGTGCTAGAAGAATACTATGGGATAAACTTACCAAAAGAAGAGAAAACTGCACTGGTAATAATCTCCAAAGAGAAATCAGCCATAAACCTTCCAATCTTCATCTCTAACAATGAAGACATGATTAAAACCCTAGCACTAGTGGATAGTGGAGCAAGTGGATGTTTCATTGATGAAGACTTCATCAGAAAACAAGGATGGGAAACCAATAAACTCCGACAACCAATAAAAGCCTCCAATGCCAACGGATCAACAAACAGTGCAGGAATGATATAAAGGGAGATCTACCTCTCTATACAAATTGACTTGCTCAAGATGAAACCCCAGTGATTCCTTGTAATCAAGATCAGAGGTATCAATGCCATTCTAGGAATTTCCCGGTTAAAAAAAGTTAACCCTGAGATTGACTGGGCTAAAGGAGAGATTCATCTACCTGAAACCTTAGACCAGGAATCATGCTCACCCAATCTGATAGAACAACAGTATCTCATTTGATACCTGGAAACCAACCCAGATGAGCACATCAAGACAGAATGGATCTGAAAGATTACTAGATCCATGGAGATTGCTCAGGAACAACAGAAGACCAAACAAGAAACAGTTCTACCCTCTGAATTCAAAGAATTCAGGAAGGTTTTTGAAGAACCACCACAGTGGGACTCTTCAAACCAACAGTCATGTTCTTTGGACAGAGCAATTCACCAGCTATGTTCCAAGCTCTAATGAATCATGTTTTTGCTGATATGATTGCCAAAGGATGGCTAATCATATATATGAATGATCTCATCATCACCTCCAATGATCTGAAGAAGCACACAGAGAGAACTCACCAAGTTCTCCAATGAATGATGGAAAATGACCTCTTCCTCAAGCTAAGTAAATGCTCCTTCAATGTCATGGAAGTCGACTATCTTGGCATGATAGTTCAACCAGGGGAAATCATGCTCAACCCCAGAAAGCTCAAGGCAATTGAAAACTGGAAAAGCCCAACCTCAGTTAAACAAATCTGATCATTCATCAGATTCTGCAACTTTTACAGAAAGTTTATCCCTGATTTCTCAAGTATTTGTCAACCTCTACATGAGTTAACTAAGAAAGGGATATCCTGGAACTGGACCACAGAATGTGAGGAAGCCTTCCAAATGCTCCAAAAAGCCTTCCTTTCAAAACCAGTGTTAAGAATGCCCAATTCTACCAAACCCTTCACAGTCATGACAGATGCCTCTCTCACCACTTGTGGAGCAGTCCTCATGCAAACTGATGAAAGTGGAGATCTCCACTCATGTGCCTATTTCTCCCAAACCTTCTCCCCAGAAGAGTGAAATTATGACATTTATGATCAAGAATTGTTGGCCATTATCTGAGCATTGGAAGAATGGCAACATTATTTGACAGGAACAGAGCACCAAGTGACAGTTCAAACTGATCATAAGAACTTGGCATATTTCAAACAACCCCATAAACTGTCTAAATGACAAGCCTGATGGATGCTGTTCCTACAAGACTTCAATATCCAATATCATAACCTCCCTGGATCTCAGATGGGACTGGCCAATGCCCTCTCCCAGAAGGATAACATGGACACCACCACTGACAATCAAGATGTGGTGTTACTACTGGAAAATCTATTCATCAATCTCATAGATCTCGAACTTCATGAGAAGATTGTTCTCTCAATGAGGAATGATCTGGTAGCCCTTGAAGCAATCTCTGCATTACAAAAAGGATCTTCTCTATTCTCTAGAGCCTCCCTGGATGATTGGCGATGGTTAGATGAAATGCTTTATTACAAGGGACATCTTTTTATTCCTGAGACTCAACAGAATAAACTAGTCACTGATATCCATGAATCTGATGCAGGGGGCCATGGCAGAAATTTCCACACCCTTTCCCTTCTCCAACAAGATTATTGGTGGCCTGGTCTTTCCACCTTTGTCAGGAAATTTGTCAAAGGATGTGCAGTTTGCCAATCAAACAAGGTCAACACTCACCCCACTGTACCACCAGCAATTCCCAACACATTGAAGTCCACTCATCCCTTCCAGAATATTTCTATGGATTCAATCACTGCCCTTCTGATATCCACCAGATTTGACTCAGTTTTGGTCATGGTTGACCATGGGCTTACAAAGGAGGTAATTTTCCTCTCTTGTCACAAGACAATTGACACCACAGGAGTAGTATCTCTCTTTTTCAAGTATATTTTCCCCAGATTTGGTTTGCATGATTGATGCATTTCAGATAGAGGCCCTCAATTTGCCTTGGCCTTCACACAAGAACTGGCCCACCTGTTAAAATACAACCTTGCCCTATCCACCACCTATCACCCTCAAATGGATGGAGAAACTGAACACATCAACCAGGAGTTGGAAACTTACCTCCGGATATTTTGTGACAGAAATCCTGCTAAGTGACACAATCTACTCCCCATGGCTGAATTTGCTCACAATTCCGCCACCCATTTGGTTACTAAACAAACCCCATTTTTGCTTATGATGGGTTATGAACCTCAAGCATACTCCACAATTGGCAAAACCTTCCTCCCCACATTGGAATCCTGACTCTCCATCCTTGACAAAGCAAGAGAAGAAGCCAAAGCCACTCATGTCAATGCTCAACTAAGACTCAAGGAATGAGGATGGAAGACTTTCTCCCCATTCAAAGTTGGAGATAAGGTTTGGCTTGAAGGAAAGAACCTCTGCATTCCTTATCCATCCCAAAAACTTGCCCCAAAAAGAGAAGGCCCCTTTGAAATCAAGAAAGTCGTCTCTTCAGTCACTTACCAGCTATGTCTCCCCTCTTCTTGGAAAATACACCCAGTTTTTCACACCTCCCTTCTCACCTGGTTTATCAAAACACCAGAACATGGACCCAATTTCCTCTGACCCCCACCAGACTCTATAGAAGGAGAAGAGGAATATGAGGTAGAAGCAATCCTCACTCATTGAGGACATGCTGGCCAATGAAAATATTTGGTAAAATGGAAAGGATATTCCTCTGCAGAAAATACGTGGGAACCAACAAGTAACCTTACTTATGTCAAAGATGTACTCCACTCCTATCAAAGCCAACACCCATCTGCCTTCCTTATCCAAGTCTCACTACTCCACAACCCTTATACCAACACTCAACAAAGATATTAATCTGAGTAGGAACTTCAGATTTACAAAGGGGGTATGGTTACAGTTTTTCTTTATTCCCAATGGTCACCCCTTCACCTGGTGCCAAGCCCTCTTCCTTTCAGCCAACAATCTAGACACTCAATCCTAATTAGTGATGTTTGCCTTGAAGAAACCCACAGTCTCTTCCTTCATACCTTCTCACCTTCACATCTTCATCATCTCACACCTTCACCATCTCACTATGATGGTAACCATGCATAGCCCTGCAGCCACCATCTTTTGATCCTTTGATTCCATCTTTAATGCTGAACATTGATACACCAATCCCCTTGGATACCCTTGACTCATTCTGACTCAGTGTGGCAGTGCTCACAGCATCCCTTGTAGTATTTAATTCCTCTCTCTTTGTACTGGGATTCCCCAGCTAGTTCTACACAATCTACATGTAGTTTTCTGGCCTCCATGAGACTACAGGGTTGTAGTTAGTAAGAACCTCTCATGTCTTCACACTACACCTCAGAGTGTGCACTCAACTAGTTATCTTTGGTGGTTCAAGACTCATGTCTGAACCTTTGACCTTGCTGGATAACTCCATGCAAGCGTAACAAATACCATGGAAAGAGTTTTTTCACTTTTGAGATGATGACAGGAATCTATTGAAATCAAATGATACTTGGCTTGGTTTTGTCATACAAACATATAAATATATATAAGCATCATGTAAGGGTCCACACACCCCCATATTCACT